>ML405565.1:25058-105310 GCA_005239525.1 Nicotiana knightiana | reverse complement strand
AATCACCATTAGAACTTACCTTGGATGATGAAGGGACCTTTAAGGAGTTAGGTTTTTAAGAGTTTTCCTTCCTAGAACAAGTTTTTATGTTTTAGGGGTGTGGGGGATGAAGTAGAGCCTTAAAATGACCCCCCATTAGCGCCCCCACGTACCTGGAGGCCCAACCCGCGCTACTGGCTGCGCTAAATGGCCAGAACAAACCCCATTAGCGCGGGCACGCTAGTGTCGCGCCAGTGGGCGCGCATATAGCATTGTGTTCTGTAAAACGGGGATAAATTTTCGCACAGATGTCTGTTCGGACTCCATATTATATCGTTGGAAAACTATTTCTAAGGCCTACAACTTTCATGCTTTGGGTTTTCTAATCTTCCTTACACATTTTCACTAAACACTGCTGGAAGATGGATCTTCTGCAAACTAAGTCGCTTTTGTCTAATCTTATGCATCTCACTTTCCTTCTTGATTTTGACACAATTATTTTCACCCATAATCATCCCGATAGGACTTCATATGTACAAAATATAACCTTACTACTCTTTTAACTCATTCATAACTAAGCCGAATATACAGGGTGTTACATTATCTCCCCCTTGGGATCATTCAACCTCGAATGATTGTCTTGATTGTAACTTCTGCTAACTCCGGAACTTAAAAGGGCCGGGTGAAAACATGAACTTGAAATAATGCTTGCATACTAAACTGAATGAATACATGATTATTCATACCTAAGCCGAATGTATGGGGTGTTACAAATTCTCTTACATTCCTAATCGCCTTCATATTGTTCTTTGTGGGATTCGACCCGAACCTCGTTGGGTTACTATATTTTACATCGATTGCTTACACTATTTTAAGGTGCAATTTGAGCATATCAAATTTTGGCGCCATTGCCGGGGAACAATTGGCGTAATTTAGGTTGTTTAAGAAATAAGCATAAGTGCTTTGGTCCAAACTTGTGAATATTTGTGTAATTATTTTTCTTACCTTGGTCTATTTTACTTGTTTAGTTTCTAAATTTTTGATAAACAAAAAAAAATGGCATCATATAATAAAAATTGGTCGGATGGTAGTTGTTCATACTTTGATGACCCTTGTCCTTATTGTGGAGGACCACACTCGTGGCAAAATTGTTCAAATTCTCTCGGGGATGGATTGTGCGCACAATCTCAAACCCATGAGTGGAGTATTTGTGATAGGTGTGGTTGCCAAAATGGTCATTGGTATGATTGTGTATAGTGTCCGTCCCTTTCCCAAGCCCCCTGTGACGATCTGACCGGTCGTTTTGTGTTTTAGGACCCCCCCTAAATGAGACTCCCCGTAGTAGCTTTTAATGATTTATGACTTGTGGGGATGGGTGGTTCGGGATTCGGAAGAGTTTAGGATGGTATGAGAACACTTAGTTCCTTAAGGTTTCTTTTAAGGCCAAGTTTGACTTCGGTCAACATTTTGAGTAAACGACATCGAAATCAAGTTTCAACGGTTCAGGTAGCTTCATATGATGATTTCGAACTTGGACATGTGTTCGGAACGAGTTTTGGATGACTCGATAGCGTTTCGGCGCTAAATAGTGAAATATGATTCGTTAGGTTTAAAATTGAGGTTTGGAACGTGTTTTTGTGTTATTGAGGTTCGAATGGAATTATGAGACCGGGAGTAGTTCCGTTATGTCATTTATGACTTGCTTGCAAAATTTGGTGTCATTCCGAGTAATATAGTCAGGTTCGGCGCATTTAAAGCGAATTCAAGAATTTGATGTTCAAAGTTTGATTCAATTTGGCTTTGGGGTCTGATTCTCAGTTTCGTTGTTGTTTTTCACGTTTCGAAAATTCGAATGAGTCCGTATCATGAACACAGACTTGACAGTGCCTTTGGACGGGGTCCCGAGCGGCTCGGGTGAGTTTCGGTCCCCTCGGAGCTAAATGCAAAACACTAGATTTTTCACTGTTTGGTTCAATTCAATGCGATCGCGGGTGCACTCACGCGTTCGCATAAAAGGAGTTGGCAGGGGTGGGAAAATTCCCTGTCCGATCGCAAGGGCATGTCTGTGTTCGCAGAGGGTAGAGCTGTGGCCTGGCCTAGCTTTTGTTCTCCGCGTTCACACCCCCTTCCCCGTGATCGCATAGACCTAGCCCAGCTAGCCTCGGCGATCGCATGACCCCTTCCGCGATCACATAGAGGGCTTGGCCTGTTGACCATAGGGATCGCACTGCCCCTGCTGCGATCGCATATAAGGGGAAGCTGGGCAGTGTGGGATTTAAACGAGACTTAAGTCTCTTTTGAGCCATTTTTTCTTCACTTGGGGCAATTTTGGGAGCTTTCAAAGAGGAGATTTCACCTAGAAACTGTGAGGTAAGTGATTCCTACTATAATTTAAGTTGAATACTTGGATTTTTAGGTAGATTAACACACTAATTAGTGGAAAATCATGGGTTAGAGTAAAAACCTAGGTTTTATGAAAAATGGAAGAATTACCAAGGAATTTACCATGGAATCATACACAAACTATATATTAATGATCTTTAGGTTATGGGTAAGTATTTCCTTCGAAAATTTTCGGAATCCGAGCATGTGGGCCCGGGGGTGTATTTTGAGATATTTCAAAGTAGGCTAAAATGGTTAATTAAATAGGGAAATTTCATGCTTTTGAGTCTAAATTAATGTATTTATGCAACATTTGACTAGTTTCGAGTCCTTGAGAGATGAGTTTGTAGTTTTGGGCGCATTCTTGACCTAGAAAGTAGGTTCTACACGAGGTGAGTCTCTTTTCTAACCTTGTAAGAGGGAATTGTCCCCATAGGTGATTATAAATGGTTGTTTGTCCTTATTTGCGGGGGCTACGCACGCACGAAGTGATGAGAGCCCATGCGTAGCTACTATAATGCCTTGTCGGGTAGTTTAGGACTCACAATCATGCTTTATGTGTTATATCTGTGATCTTGCATATGGTCTAAGTAGTCTAATATCCTTGAATCTCACATGTGAAGGCCTAAGAAGTTATGCTTTGAAGTTGACATTATTAAATTCTTATCCTGTTACCATGTTCCCTCCTAAATTATCCAAAATTTCCTGTTAATCATGTATTTATACGGGAACCCGAGTCGCATGAACGATTCGCGAGCGGGGTAGCCCTAGAATTATATTAACCGCGTCGCATGTTCGATTCACGGGCGGGGCAGATAGACGCATCTATGGTTCGAGTCGTTCGACCCTCGGCAGTGCACATTTACTTTTCACGTCATACCGGCCGCTCGTTCACGGCTTGTTATGTGTTTGATAATTGATGGGAAGCCCTGTAATTTATCTTTTGATTTTATGAAAAAGAAAGAAACTATGTAGATTTTATGCTATGGAAAGGTTTTAAGTAAAAGTACTACATAATGCTAATGAATTCTCATGTCCTTATTATTACTATTCATTACAGCTATTTCTGTTTATCCTGTATTTAAATTGTTTCATTTTGACCCTAGTAAGTATCAACTCGACCTCTCATCACTAATTCTTCGAGATTAGACTGGATACTCACTGGGTACATATTTAATTATGTACTCATGCTACGCTTATGTACTTAATTGTACAGGTTCTGAGGCTGGTGCATCTAGTTATCAGGCCAGAGCTCGATCCTGAGTATATCTGGACTTGACTTCATGGTGAGCTTCTTCCCCTGGCGATTCTCAGCAGCGCTATAAAGTCTTCTTTTGTTTATTCCCGTATATTACTTTCAGACAGTGGGACAATTTTACTTCATCTTTTGTATACTCTACTAGTATGCCCGTAGACTTGTGACACTAGTTCCTGGCACACACTTAGTAGACATTATATTTTTGGGATACTATATTTCGGTTCATGATCCCTTGTAGTAAAATTTATTTAACTTGGTTAATTATCCGGTTCCACTTAATGTTCTAAACTTAAAAAGTTGGCAAGTGTGGAATGTTTTTATAAAAATAAGGGAAATTTATTGGTAATCCAAGTGTAGGCTTGCCTGATCCCGGTGTTGGGCGTCGCCACGACCTGAATTAGGATTTGGGTCGTGACAACATGGTATCAGAGCTCTAGGTTTATGTAGGTCTCACGAGTCACGGGTAAACCCAATAGAGTCTTGCGGATTGGCACTGAGACGTCTGTATTTATCTTCAGAAGGCTATAGGGTGTTAAGAAATATCTCTTTATTCATCTTCTATCGTGCAGTGGATGGAATACTAAGTCTTACTCTTCTATTCTCTCACAGATGGTGAGGACGCGTGCATCCGATGTTCCAGACCCGGGAGGGGCCGTTACCCCCGTTATCCGAGGCCGTGGCAGAAGCCGGGGGAGGGCACCGACCCGAGGTAGGGGACGGAGGCGTCCTAGAGCTATTCCAGTTGCACCTCCGGCAGGGCCAGTGGAGGATCCTATCACAGAGGAGCAGGGTGAGGTGCCCCCAGTGGATCCTGCTCTGATGGACTTCATGACTGCACCAGGCTTACAGGATGTCATGGGCCGTATGATGCGGTTCATGGATACTATGACTCAGGCTGGTTTATTTCCAGCAGATCCTGCCACATCTCAAGCGGGAGGGGTATCCCAGACCCCTACTGCCCAGGTCGTAGGACATGCATCGAAATTATATCAGACCCTAGGTACATTACCCGTGGACGGGGCCCAGCCTGTAGCAGTAGCACCTGAGCCCAGACCAGCTGCGGACGGTGATCCGCAGTAGCTATTAGATATATGGACTTGATTGCGCCCTCCTGTCTTCGGGGGTGAGCGAGGCGAGGATGCCCAGGACTTTATTGATAGGTGCAGGGGCAGACTGCACAACATGAGGATATTAGAGTCCCATGGAGGGGACTTCACTACCTTCCAGTTATAGGGCAGGGATCGCAGGTAGTGGCAGTCCTATATTCTCGGTAGGCCGGCAGATTCTCCTCCTATAACTTGGGAGCAGTTCACACAGTTGTTCCTGAATAGGTATATTCCACCCTCTGAGAGGGAAGAGCTGAGATATCAGTTTGAGCAACTGGAGCAGGGTCCGATGTCAGTGATAGATTACGAGGCTAGATTTTCTGAGCTATCTCGTCATGCACTCATGATACTACCTACTGATGCTGAGAGAGTGCGGAGATTTGTAGATGGGTTGCATCCAGGTATTAGGGCCAACATGGCCCGAGAGGTGGAGATGGGGACTCCTTATCAGCTGGTAGTGGAGATTGCTCGTAGGATCGAGGGTTATCGATCGAGGATCAGGGAGTAGGTACATCAGGATAAGAGAGCCAGATATTCCGGGGATTTCAGAGGTGCCCTAGCTAGGGGAAGATGTCAGTTTGGTAGGGGTCAGAGCAGGCCCCCAAAATTAGCACCCCTACCACCACCTCCTCGTGGTGCTCTAGTGAGGCCTTACTTCAATGCTATGCTAGAGGGTTCTCACCGTCCCCCAGTTATCCAGGGTTCTTCTTCAGAGCAGCAAGTCATGGCTCCGGTGAGATGTTATGAGTGCGGGGATTCCGGCCATATCAGGAGGACTTTTCCCAGGTTTCGGGGCAAGGCAGTACAATAGGGTTATCAGCCTATGAGTTCAGCACCAGCAGTCCGGCCACCTAGAGGTGGAGGACATGCCGGCAGGGGTCGTCCTAGAGGTGGAGGCTAGACGGGGGGGTTCAGTCAGCTCCTGTTAATTGCGGTGAGGCTCAGTTATACGGTGTTCCAGGTAGATTCTATACTATTCCGGCCAGATCAGATGCAGTGTCCTCAGATGCCGTGATTACAGGTATTATTTCAGTATGTGGTAGAGAGGCATCAGTGTTATTTGATCCAGGATCCACCTATTCATATGTTTCAGCCTTATTTGCTCATTTTCTGGATGTTCCTCGTGAGTCCTTGAGTTCTCATATTTATGTGTCCACTCCTGTGGGCGATATTATAGTGGTAGATTGGATTTATCGATCTTGTGTGGTTGCCTTCTGTGGGTTCGAGACCAGCGCGGACCTCATGTTGATTGACATGGTTGACTTTGAGGTTATTCTAGGCATGGATTGGCTATCTCCCTATCATGCCGTGCTAGATTGCCATGCCAAGATAGTTACTTTAGCCATGCATGAGTTCCTTAGGCTGGAGTGGAGGGGTTCCTCAGTTAGTACATCCAGTCGGGTTATTTCCTTCCTGAAGGCTCAACATATGGTCGAGAAGGGTTGTCTGGCGTATCTTGCTTATGTGCGGGACACCATCGCTGAGTCGCCGATAATTGATTCAGTTCCAGTGGTTCGAGAGTTTACTGATGTATTTCCTTCAAACCTTCCGGGCATGTCTCCGGATCGTGATATCGATTTCTGTATTGATCTAGCTCCAGGCACCCAACCTATATCTATTCCCCCGTACCGTATGGATCCGAAGGAATTGAAGGAGCAACTTGAGGAGTTTTTGGCTAAGGGGTTTATCAGACCGAGTGTATCGCCGTGGGGTGCTCCAGTGCTATTCGTGAAGAAGAATGATGGGTCTATGCAGATGTGTATTGATTACCGCTAGTTGAACTAGGTCACCATTAAAAATAAGTATCCATTGCCGCGTATCAATGATTTGTTTGACCAGTTGCAGGGTGCTCGGGTGTTTTCTAAGATTGATCTGAGATCGGGGTATCACCAACTAAAGATTCAGGACTCGGATGTTCCGAAGACTACTTTTTGTACGACATACGGCCATTATTAGTTCCTGGTGATGTCTTTTGGCTTGACTAATTCCCCAACATCATTTATGGACTTGATGAACAGGGTGTTCAGGCCGTATATTGATTCTTTTGTCATTGTCTTCATTGATGACATTTTGATTTACTCACGTAGCCCAGGAGAGCACGAGCAACATTTGAGAGTTGTGCTCCAGACTTTGCGAGAACATAATCTATATGCTAAGTTCTCCAAGAGTCAGTTCAGTTTGGATTCTGTGGCATTCTTGGGGCATGTGGTATCCAGAGAGGGTATCAAGGTTGATCATAAGAATATTGAGGCAGTTCAGAGTTGGCCGCGTCCTACTTTAGCTACAGAGATCAGGAGCTTCTCTGGCCTAGCAGGTTATTATCGTCGATTTGTGGAGGGATTTTCTTCCATTGCAGCCCCATTGACTGGATTGACTCAGAAGAATGCCACATTCCGATAGCCCGACGAGTGTGAGGCGAGTTTTCAGAAGCTCAAGACCGCATTGACCTCCGTACCGGTTCTAGTATTGCCTTCCGGTTCTGGGATGTATTTAGTTTATTGCGACGCTTCACGCGTTGGCGTGGGGTGTGCGTTGATGCAGGAGGGGAGGATTATTGCTTACGCTTCGCGCCAGCTGAAGGTCCATGAGAAGAATTACTCGGTGCACGATTTGGAGTTGGCGGCGATTCTTCATGCCCTTAAGATTTGGAGGCATTACTTGTATGGGGTATCCTGTGAGGTTTATACGGATCACCACAGCTTACAACACTTGTTCAGGAAGAGGGATCTTAATTTGAGGCAGCGTAGGTGGCTTGAGTTACCGAAGGATTATGACATCACCATTCTTTATCATCCGGGCAAGGCAAATGTGGTAGCAGATGCTTTGAGCAGGAAGGCGGAGAGTATGGTAGCTTGGCTTATATTTCAGCAGAGGAGAGACATATAGCATTGGACATTCAGTCCTTGGCTAATCGCCGGGTGAGATTAGACCTTTCCGAGAATCGCCGAGTTCTAGCACATGTGGTTGCTAGTCTACGTTATTGGGAGAGATTAAGGCTCGGCAGTTTGATGATCTGTGCTTGGCAGAGCTACAGGAGACAGTGGTTCAGGGTAATGGTAAGGAGGTTACTATTGGCGAGGATGGTGTTCTGAGGCTTCAGGGCCGTCTATGTGTTCCTAATGTTGATGGCCTGAGGGAGAGGATTCTAGAGGAGGCACACAGTTCACGGTGTTCTGTTTATCCTGGTGCTACGAAGATGTATCGTGATTTGAAGAAACATTACTGGTGGAGGCGGATGAAGAAGGACACAGTGGAGTATGTGGCTAGATGTCTTAATTGCCAGCAGGTCAAGTATGAGCACCAGAGGCCAGGAGGCCTACTTCAGCAGATGCCCATTCCTGAGTGGAAGTGGGAGCGCATCATTATGGACTTCGTGGTTAGGTTGCCTCGGACTTTGCGGAAGGTTGACGTGGTTTGGGTCATTGTGGATAAGTTGACAAAATCGGCGCATTTCATCCCAGTAGCTACTACTTATACTTCTGAGAGGTTAGCCCAAATCTACATTCGGGAGATAGTCTGATTGCACGTTGTGCAGGTGTCCATTATATCAGATCGAGGTCCTCAGTTCACCTCGCACTTCTGGAGAGCATTGCATAGTGATTCGGGCACCCAGATAGATCTCAACACAACATTTCACCCTCATATTGGTGGTCAGTCGGAGCGTACAGTTCAGATATTGGAGGACATGCTCAGGGCATGTGTGATTGACTTCGGAGGTCAGTGGGACCAGTTCTTTCCTTTGGCTGAGTTTTCTTACAATAACATTTACCAGTACAACATCGAGATGGCTCCATTTGAGGCTTTGTATGGTCGGCGATTTCGTTCTCCTATCGAGTGGTTTGAGCCTGGCTAGGCTAAGTTATATGGCATCGACCTGGTGAATGATGATTTGGAGAAGGTGAAGTTGATTCAGGAGAGGCCTTGCACAGCACAATCCAGACAGAAGAGTTACGCGGACCAGAAGGCGCGTGATGTATCATTTATGGAGGGGGATAAGGTCCTGTTGAAAGTCTCGCCGATGAAGGGTATTATGAGGTTTAGGAAGAAGGACAAGCTGAGCCCAAGGTTTATAGGTCCTTTCGAGATACTGAGGCGAGTTGGAGAGGTTGCTTACGAGCTTGCTTTACCTCCCATTTTATCAGGAGTTCATCCGGTCTTTCATGTACCCATGCTCTGGAGGTACCACGCCGAATTCTCTCACGTGGTTGATTTCAACACCATTCAGTTGGATGAGAGATTGGGCTACGAGGAGGAACCAGTTGCTATTATTGACAGGCAGGATCGCCAATTGAGATCCAAGAGAGTTTCTGCCGTAAAGGTCCAGTGAAGGGGCCAACCAGTTGAGGAGGTTACTTGGGAGTCTGAGGAGGACATGCGAGCAGATATCCACACTTATTCAGCACTCCAGGTATGATTCTAGACCCGTTCGAGGACGAACGTTTGTTTAAGAGGTGGAGAATGTAACGACCACCGGTTGTTTTGCGTTTTAGGATCCCGTTCCCCTAAATGAGACTCCCCGTAGTAGCTTTTAATGATTTATGACTTGTGGGGACGGGTGGTTCGGGATTCGGAAGAATTGAGGATGGTATGGGAACACTTAGTTCCTTAAGGTTGGCTTTTAAGGCCAAGTTTGACTTCGGTCAATATTTTGAGTAAACGACCTCGGAATCGAGTTTCGACGATTCCGGTAGCTTCGTATGATGATTTCGGACTTGGGCATGTGTCCGGAACGGGTTTTGGATGACCCGGGAGCGTTTCGGCGCCAAATAGTGAAATATGATTCCTTAAGTTTAAGAATTGAGGTTTGGGACGTGTTTTTGTGTTATCGAGGTCCGAACGGAATTACGAGACCGGGAATAGTTCTGTTATGTCATTTATGACTTGCTTGCAAAATTTGGTGTCATTCCGAGTAGTATAGGTAGGTTCGGCGCATTGAAAGAGAATTCTAGAAATTGAAGTTCAAAGTTTGGTTCAATTTGGTTTTGGGGTCGGATTCTTAGCTTCGTTGTTTTTCATGTTCCGAAAATTTGAGCGAGTCCTTATCATGAATACAGACTTGCCAGTGCCTTTGGACGGGGTCCCGAGGGGCTCGGATGAGTTTCGGACCCCTGGAGCTAAATGCAAAACACCATAATTTTCACTGTCTGGTTTCCTTTTATGTGATCGAGGGTGCACTTACGCGTTCACATAGAAGGAGTTGGAAGGGGTGGGAAAATGCCCTGTGCGATCGCAAGGGCATGTCTGCGTTCACATAGGGTAGAGCTGTGGCTTGGCCCAGCTTTTATTCTGCGCGTTCGCACCCCCTCCCCCGCGATCGCATAGGCCTAGCCCAGCTAGCCTCCGCGATCGTATGACCCCTTCCGTGATCGCATAGAAGGCCTTCAGGGGGCCTGTCCATTCGACCATCGCAATCGCACTGCCCCTGCTATGATCGCATATAAAGGGCAGCTGGGCAGTGTGGTATTTAAACGAGACTTAGTCTCTTTTGAGCCATTTTTTCTTCACTTGGGGCGATTTTGGGAGCTTTCAAAGAGGAGATTTCACCTAGCAACTGTGAGGTAAGTGATTCACACTATAAATTAAGTTGAATACTTGGATTTTTAGGTAGATTAACACACTAATTAGTGGAAAATCATGGGTTAGAGTAAAAACCTAGGTTTTATGAAAAATGGAAGAATTACCAAGGAATTTGCCATGGAATCATACACAAACTATATATTAATGATCCTTAGGTTATGAGTAAGTATTTCCTTCAAACATTTCCGGAATCCAAGCATGTGGGCCCGGGGGTGTATTTTGAGATATTTAAAAGTAGGCTAAAATGGTTAATTAAATAGGGAAATTTCATGCTTTTGAGTCTAAATTAATGTATTTATGCAACATTTGACTAGTTTCGAGTCCTTGGGAGACGAGTTTGGAGTTTAGAGCGCATTCTTGACCCGGAAAGTAGGTTCTACACGAGGTGAGTCTCCTTTCTAACCTTGTAAGAGGGAATTGCCCCCATAGGTGATTATAAATGGTTGTTTGTCCTTATTTGTGGGGGATACGCACACACGAAGTGACGAGAGCCCATGCGTAGCTACTATTATGCCTCTTCAGGTAGTTTAGGACTCACTAGCATGCTTTATGTGTTATATCTGTGATCTGGCATATGGTCTAAGTAGTCTAATATCCTCGCATATCACATGTGAAGGCCTAAGAAGTCATGCTTTAAAGTTGACATTATTAAATTCTTATCCTGTTAGTATGTTCCCTGCTAAATTATCCAGAATTTCCTGTTAATCATGTATTTATACGGGAACCCGAGTCGCACGAATGATTCGCGAACGGGGTAGCCCTAGTATTATATTAACCGTTTCGCATGTTCGTTTCGCGAGCGGGGTAGATAGATGCATATAAGGTTCGGGACGTTCGACCCTCGACAGTGCACATTTACTTTTCACGTCGTATCGGCCGCTCGTTCACGGCTTGTTATGTGTTTGATAATTGATGGGAAGCCCTGTAATTTATCTGTTGATTTTATGAAAAATAAGGGAACTAAGTAGCTTTTATGCTATGGAAAGGTGTTATGTAAAAGTACTACATAATGCTAATTGTTGCTCATGTCCTTATTTTTACTATTCATTACTGCTATTTCTGTTTATCCTGTATTTAAATTGTATTGTTTTGACCCTAGTAAGTATCAAGTCGACCTCTCTTCACTACTTCTTCGAGATTAGACTGGATACTCACGGGGTACATATTTAATTATGTACTCATACTACGCTTCTGCACTTAATTGTACAAGTTCTGTTTCTGGTGCATGTGGTTATCAGGCCAGAGCTCGATCCTGAGTATATATGGACTTGTCTTCACGGTGAGTTGCTTCCCCTGGCGATTCTCAGCAGCGCTATGAAGTCTTCTTTTGTTTATTCCCGTCTATTACTTTCAGACAGTGGGACATTTTTACTTCATCTTTTGTATACTTTACTAGTATGCCCGTAGACTTGTGACACTAGTTCCTGGCACACACTTAGTAGACATTATATTTTTGGGATTGTATATCTTGGTTCATGATCCCTTGTAGTAACTTTTATTTAACTTGGTTAATTATCCGGTTCCACTTAATGTTCTAAACTTAAAAAGTTGTCAAGTGTGGAATATTTTTATACAGATAAGGGAAATTTATTAGTAATCCAAATGTGGGCTTGCCTGACCCCGGTGTTGGGCGCCGCCACGACCTGAATTAGGATTTGGGTCGTGACACCCCCGCTATGATGTTTCTACTTTTTGTGATAAAAACTTTAGGGGTGAAGAAGGGGAGGAAATTGAGCATGGTTGAAATGGAGAGTTCAAGCTCATGTTGAAGTGTTTACTTGAAGAAGGAAACAATGAGCAAATTGCCTTGGAAGAGCTTTTGGAGAATTGTCTCCAAAATGTCTTGGCACTCGAACAAAACCAAGAAGAACTCTTAAATGCTCAAAATGAGAGGATGATGCTCATGTTGGAGGCCATTCTTAAAAAATGAGGAAAAGAACAACTTTGCACTCGAGGACTTGAAACATGAAGTGACTCAAAATGATTAGCACATCCGCACTTTGGAGGATCAAATGCAAGCATTGATGGAGGCTCATTATGCCTCTCAAGTTGAAAGTGTGGATGGAAACCAAGAAAAGTCCAATTCCGAGGAAGAAAGTGAGCTTTACTTCGAGGAATCAAGAATTGAACATCCGCCAATCGACTCCATGAGTGTTTGTGATGCTGAGAAAAATATGGAACTAGAGTCAACCGGGGTGATGGAAAATATTCTTCAAATTGACTCTAGTCCGGGGGAAAAAGATGATGTCAAAATCCGAAAAAAATTGCAAAGTGGAGGTTTGAAGTCACATTCCAAGCATTTTTCAACATTGGAATTGTGTGGTGATACAGAAGTTGAACTACACGAATTAATGGAGGCTTGCGAGGAGGAAAAATTCATACCATACATTTTACAATTTGAGGAAACAAGAAAGCAAAATGACATACCTCACATGAAAGCCAAGAAGTGCAAAATGAAGAATTTAAGAATTGGCTTGATCATCTACATACCAACCCCCACCTCCCGTGGTCACAAGCTTGATTTTAAGCTAGGTGCCCAATTCATATCATCCAAGTGGCGAGAAAAGTGGTAAAGTTGACTTGCGTCATGCCACGACGTTAAATGCGGCGCTTGGTGGGAGGCAACCCACCATTTTCAAATTTTTGGTCATTTTTAAAATTTTATTTTTTAAAATAGCTTCTTATATTGTTTCTAATAAATTTTCCAAGTTTCAGAATTTTTGGAATTGATTTGAGCAGGTCGGGGTGACTAGGTAGCCAAAAAAATAGTGCTGGTGCAAAAATTGCAGTGCAACACACTGTTGCACTGTGCGATCGCCGCAAAGTTAGTGCGATCGTATAACAGTCAGGCTCCAACGCACAATGCGATCGCATAGTTGTCAATGCTATCGCAAATTTGAGAGACTGTTTGTACAATGCGATCGCATATACTCACACGCGAACACACTGTTTCTAGGTAAGTAAATCTGACTATTGACATTGGAAACGCCCATTTGCCTACTCTTCTACCCAAAACATGTTTTCTCATCCCTTGTCCCTAAAAAAATCATCAAAAGGTTTTCTCCCTTCAATCTCACACAACTAATCAGAAGCTATGTGATCGCAATGTCTTAAAAATGTGTGTGCAAAACTGTTATGATGCTGAGGTGCTGCCGAACCCGACTGATGTTGAGAAGGACCCTGCCCTAGCAATCTATCCATTGCTTTAAAAGGGCCAAATGTCGGGAAGAAGAAGAGAATGATTGATGTGCTATCTCCTTCATTTGGGCAGTTTGATGAGTCCACCGAGGGATCCGGTGGTGCCTCCACAGCTACAGCAGGGTCATATGACCCCATGGAGCCCCTTCCTTATGGCCCCCACTATGCGCCACATTTCCCATTAGATCTATGGTGTAGATGCTCATATTCGACAGCTTGTCGCGGGTCTTCCCTCTGGTCCATCTGGTAAGGGTACTTCGATTGGGTCTAGTAGGAAGTCACCGACCTTGGATGATGTAGTGCTGGAGCAAAAAGCAATCAAGAGAAGATTAGAGGATATGAACCGGAGACAAGGAAAACTTGAAAGGCGGCAGATGAAATTCAAGTAGCATGAAAAGAAGAAAAACAAGTTTCTGTCGAGGATGATGCACAAGCTGAGTTCACTATGTGGCTCACAGATTCTGAGGATGATGATGATGATGATGAGGATTTGGAGCTCAGATTTTCTAGTACCTCTAGTGACGAGTGATGCCATTCAGGGAGCACCTCTTTCATTTTTGTTTGTTTTGATTAGTTGCATTGGGGTCAATGCAACACTTTAGGTTGGGGGTGGCTCATATTTGATATATGTTGTAGAGCATCTCGTGGAGCATGATACATTTTTTTTGTGACTTGTGTGGATTGGTTAACATTTCTAGTTTATCTATAATATTTTGTATGCATTTTCTTGTTGGCTTTTATTTTTGTTCTTAGTTGTTTTTATTTTGTTTTTTTATTTTTCATAGTAGTATTTAGCATTTCGTTTTGTTGACTTTTATTTTTCTTGTTATTATTTGTGTTTATTTTTGTTTTTTGTTTTGGTTTCATTATAGTAGTATTAATGAAACTCCTTGGTTTTTCTTTCTACCGCAGTTCTTTTCCAAGGAATTTATTTGTGTTGAACCGGGTGACTTTTCCCTATGATGGATGGCGTGAAAACTTTCTTAAGGGATCTTGTTTAGTTTTTTTTTAGAAAGTAAATATTTTTTTTAGTAGTTAGTTTAGTAGCTAGTTGTGAATAAATTGATTTTTGGGGTGTAATCTTGTGCCCATAAGCCAACATGTGACTTGTTTGGTACCAATGATTTATTAAAGTAATGTTCCTTGTTGTGATTTTTAGATTCTAATTTTGGATCTTTGATTCACTAAATAGCTTCTTAGGCTACATGTGATGTAACGACCCGACCGGTCGTTTTGCGTTATTGGACCCGTTCCCCTAAATGAAACTTCCCATAGCGGCTTATTGTGATCTATGACTTGCGGGGGCAGGTGGTCCGGGATTCAGAAGTGTTTAGCGCAATATTGAAACACTTGGTTCCTTCAGGTTGGCCTTTAAGGCCAAGTTTGACTTCGGTCAACATTGTTAGTAAACAGCCTCGGAATCGAGTTTCGACGGTTCCCGTAACTTTGTATGATGATTTCGGACTTGGGTGTATGTTCGAAATGAGTTTCTGATGACCCGGGAGCAATTCGGCGCCTAACATTGAAATAAGAGTTCCTTAAGTTCCTATTGTGGGTTGGGATGTGTTTTTGTGTTATGGAGGTCCGAACGGAATTCCGAGACTGGGAATAGTTCCGTTATTTCATTTATGACTTGCTTGCAAAATATGGTATCATTCCGAGTAGTATAGGTCGATTTGGCGCGTTGTTAGCGAAGTCTAGAAAACTTGAAGTTCCTAAGTAATGATTCCAGGGGTTTTGGGATGTGATTTTGAGATTTAGCATTGTTTTGAGCATTTCGAAGGCTCAAGCGAGTCTGTATTATGATTTGGGACTTATTAGTATATTTTGACGGGGGCTGGGGTTTGCCCAGGTGCCTCCTGGACACCATACGTGGCCAAAAACCAGCTGAAATAGCTGCTGGTGCACCTGTTCTGGTGTGACCGCAGGTGCGCCCAGTCGCAAGTGCGAGACCGCTCCTGCGGTCCCAGCCTCGCAGGTGCGACCCCCAGTGGGCAGTCCATTTCTCGCAGGTGCGGACAAAGTTCCGCGGGAGTGGAGCCGCATGTGCGGGTCCAGGCTTCCTCGTCCATTTCCGTAGGTGCGAGACCGCAGGTGCGGAACCACTGTCAGGCAGTGTGTTTCTTAAATACGGGATTCTTCATTGTTTTCTTCACTCTTTCCTCCATTAAACACTTTGAGAGGTTGGGAAAAGGGCTCCACGACCCAACCACTTAGAGGTAAGTAAATTCTACCCCAAAGTTAGTTTAATTCATGAACTCTTAGTTAGGTTAACCTTCTTAATAAGCAAAAATCAAGAATTGGGTAGTAACCTTGGCCTTTTGGGAATTTGGAGAATTACCCGTCCATTAGCTATGAAATCAAGTAAAAATCATGTATTAACGATCCTTAGGTTATGGGTGAGTGGTTCCTTGGTGAATTTTCAGAATCCGAGCATGCGGGCCCGGGGGTTAGATTTTGGGATTTCTTCAAGAATGATGAATTTGACTAAATAGTAGGAGAATTCCATGCTTTGAGTATAATTTAATATATTTATGTAACGTTTGATTAGTTTCGAGTCCTTGGGTGACGAGTTTGGAGTTTCAGGCGCATTCTTGACCCGGGGAGTAAGTTCGACGCGATGTGAGTCTCCTTTCTAACCTTGTATGACGAAATTGTCCCCATAGGTGATTATAAATGGTGGTTTGTCCTTATTTGGGGGGGCTACGCATGCACGAAGTGACAATAGCCCGTGTGTAGCTACTATTATGCCTAGTCGGGTAGTCTAGGACTCACAAGCATGCTTTATGTGTTGTATCTGTGATCTGCACATGGATTAAGTAGTCTAATATCCTCGAATATCACATGTGAAGACCTAAGGGGTTATGCTTCGAAGTTGACATTTCTAAATTCTCACCGTGTTAGTATGTTTCCTGCTAAATTATCTGGAATCTCCTGCTAATCATGAATTTATATGGGAACCCGAGTCGCATGGATGATTTGCGAGCGGGGTAGTCCTAGTATTATATTAACCCGAGTCACATGAATGATTCGCAAGCGTGGGTGGTCTTAGTATTATATTAACCGTGTGGCATGTTCGCTTCGCGAGCGGGGCAGATAGATGCATCTATGTCGACCCTCGACAGTGCACAGTTACTTTTCACGTCGTGATGACCGTACGTTCATAGCACGTTATATGTTTGGTAATTTGTGAGAAGCTTTGTAATTGTAACTGTTGATTTCATGAAAAAAAGAGAGGTTAAATAGCTTGTATGCCATGGAAAAGGATGGCGTGAGGGTACTAGAGATTGTTATTTGAAGCTCATTTTCTTATCACTGTTCATTACTGTTATTACTGGTTAGCCTGTACTTGTTCCACATTGTTTGATCCTAGTAAGTATCACGTCGACCTCTCGTCACTACTTCTTCGAGGTTAGGCGGGATACTCACTGGGTACATATCTGTTTATGTACTCATACTACGCTTCTGTACTTAATTGTACAGGTTTTGAGGCTGGCGCATCTGGTTATCCGACCGAAGCTTGACCCTGGGAGTATATTCTGGACCTGACTCTACGGTGAGCTATTGCCCTTGGCTATTCTCAGCAGCACTATGGAGTTATCTTTGTATATTTCTGTCTACTTCTTTCAGACAGTAGAACAATTTATATCAACTTTTGTATATTCTACTAGTTCGCTTGTAGACTTGTGACACAAGTTCCTGGCACACACATAGTGGATTTTATATTTTTGGGGCTGTATATATTAGTTCATGATCCTTGTGGCCACATTTACTTAAGTTGGTTAATTTATCTGCTTCTACTTAAATGTTCTAAGCTTAAAATTTGGTAAGTGTGGGGTTGATTTGTCAAATAAGGATAATATCACTAGTAAACAAACTGTTGGCTTACCTGACCCTGGTGTTGGTCGCCATCACGACCTGAGTTAGGATTTTGGGTCGTGACAATATGGTATCAGAGCACTAGGTTCACGTAGGTCTCACAAGTCACGGGCAAACCTAATAGAGTCTCGCGGATCGATACAGAGACGTCTGTATTTATCTTCGGGAGGCTATAGGGTGTTAGGAAACCTCTCTTTATTCATGATCTATCGTGCAGTTGATGGTATACTAAATCTCATTCTATTCTCTCTTAGATGGTGAGGATGCGTACATTTGGCAGAGGCCTGGGGAGGGCACCGACCCGAGGTAGGGGACGGGGGCATCCCAGAGCTATTCCAGTTGCACCACCAGGGGATCCTACTATAGAGCAGTAGGGGGAGGTGCCCCCAGTGGGTCCTGCTCCAGTGGACTTCATGACAGCGCCAGGCTTCCAGGAGGTCAAGGGCCGTATGATGAGATTTATGGATACTATTTCCCAAGCTGGTTTATTTCCAGCGGATCCTGCCACATCTCAGGCAGGAGGGGGAGCCCAGACCCCTACTGCCCACACTGCAGGCCAGACAGCAACACTTCATCATACCCCGGGTACACTGCCCATGGGTGGGGTCCATCTTGTAGCAGCAACACCTGAGCCCAGACCAGCTGCGGACGGCGATCCGCATAAGTTATTGGGAAGATGGAATCGATTGCACCCTCCAGTCTTTGGGGGTGAGCGGGGTGAGGATGCCCAGGATTTCATTGACAGGTGCAAGGACAGACTGCACAACATGAGGATACTAGAGTCCTATGGAGTGCACTTCGCTACTTTCCAGTTAGAGGGCAGAGCTCGCAGATGATGGCAGTCCTATATTCTCAGCAGGCAAGCAGATTCTCCTCCTATCACTTGGGAGAAGTTCACTCAGATGTTTCTAGACAGATATATCCCACCCTCTGAGATGGAAGAGCTGCGGTATTAGTTTGAGCAGCTGGAGCAGGGACAACTGTTAGTGACAGACTATGAGGCTAGATTTTTAGAGTTGTCTCGCCGTGCACTCATGATACTACCTACCGATGCTGAGAGAGTGCGGAGATTTGTAGCCGGGTTGCATCCAGGCATTAGGGCTATCATGGCCCGAGAGGTGGAGATGGGAACTCCTTATCAGCTAGTAGTGGAGATTGCTCATAGGATCGAGCGTTATCGGTCGAGGGTCAGGGAGCAGGTACAACCGAATAAGAGAGCTAGATATTCTGGGGATTTCAGAGGTACCCCAGCTAGGGGCAGAGTTCAGTTTGGTAAGGGTCAGCCCATCAGGCCCCCATATTCAGCACCCCCCCACCACCACCTCCTCGTGGTGCTCCAGTGAGACCTTATTTCATCACTATGCCAGAGGGTTCTCACCGTCCCCCAGTTATCCAGGGTTCTTCTTCAGGGCAGCATGCCGTGCCTCCAATGAGATGTTACGAGTGCAGGGATCTCGTCCATATCAAGAGGACTTGTCCCAGGTTTTGGGGCAAGGCAGTGCAGCAGGGCTACCGGCCTATGAGTCCAGCACCAGCAGTCAGGCTACCTAGAGGTGGGGGACAGGTCAACAAGGGTCGTCCTAGAGGTGGAGGCAAGTCAGGGGGAGGTCATCCAACTCCTATTCATTCTGGCGGGGCTTAGTCTTCCGGTGCTCCAGCTAATTCTATGCTATTCCGGCCAGATCAGATGTAGTGGCCTCAGACGCCGTGATCACAAGTATTATTACAGTATGTGGTAGAGAGGTATTTGTGTTATTTGATCCAGGATCCACTTATTCCTATGTTTCGGTCTTATTTTCTCATTTTATGGATGTTACTCGTGACTCCTTGGGTTTTCCAATATGTGTGTCCACTCCTGTGGGCGATTCTGTGGTGGTAGACTGGATATATCGGTCTTGCGTGATCACACTCTGTGGATTCAAGACCAGAGCAGACCTTTTGTTGCTCAACATGGTTGATTTTGAGGTTATTCTAGTCATGGATTGGCTATCTCCTTATCATGCTGTGCTAGATTGCCATGCCAAGACAGTTACTTTAGCCATGCTCGAGTCTCCTAGGCTGGAGTGGAGAGGTTCTTCAGTTAGGTGCCGCTAGCCGGGTTTTTCATTCCTGAAGGTTCGACATATGGTCGAGAAGGGTTTTCTGGCCTATCTTGCTTATGTGCGGGACACCAGCGCTGAGTCTCTGGCGATTGATTCAGTGCCAGTTGTTCGAGAGTTTCCTGATGTATTCCCTTCGGACCTTCCGGGCATGCCTCCGGATCGTTACATTGATTTTTGCATTGATTTAGCTCCAGGCACCCAGCCTATTTCTCTTCCTCCATACCGTATGGATCCGAAGGAGCAACTTGAGGAGTTGTTGGCTAAGGGGTTTACCAGACCGAGTGTATCGCCGTGGGGTGCTCCAGTTCTATTTTTGAAGAAGAAGGATGGGTCTATGCGGATGTGTATTGATTACTGCCAGTTGAACAAGGTCACCATTAAGAACATGTATCCTTTGTCGCGCATCGATAATTTGTTTGACCAGTTTCAGGGTGCTCAGGTTTTTTCTAAGATTGATTTGAGATCGAAATATCATCAGTTGAAGATTCGGGCCTCAGATGTTCCGAAGACGGGTTTTCATATGAGATATGGCCATTATGAGTTCCTGGTGATGTCCTTTGGCTTAACTAATTCCTTAGCAGCATATATGGACATTCAGGCCGTATATTTATTCCTTCGTCATTGTCTTCATTGATGACAATTTGATTTACTCACGTAGCCTGGGGGAGCACGAGCAACATTTGAGAGTTGTGCTCCAGACTTTGCGAGGACATAAGCTATTTGCTAAGTTCTCCAAGTGTGAGTTCTGGTTGGATTCCGTGGAATTCTTGGGGTATGTGGTATCCAGAGAGGGTATCAAGGTTGATCCTCAGAAGATTAAGGCGGTTCAGAGTTGGGAGCGTCCTATTTCAACTACCGAGATCAGGAGCTTTTTGGGCCTGGCAAGCTATTATCGCCGATTTGTGGAGGGGTTCTCTTCTATCGCAGCTCCATTGACTAGATTGGCGCAGAAGAATGCCCCATTCTGATGGTCTAACGAGTGAGAGGCGAGCTTTCAGAAGCTCAAGGCAGCATTGACCTCAACACCAGTTCTAGTATTGCCTTCTGGTTCTAGGATGTATACAGTATATTGCGATGCTTCGCGCGTTGGCTTGGGGTGTGTGTTGATGCAGGAAGGGAGAGTTATTGCCTATGCTTCACGCCAGCTGAAGGTTCATGAGAAAAATTATCCTGTGCACGATTTGGAGTGGGCGGCGATTGTTCATGCTCATAAGATTTGGAGGCGCTACTTGTATGGGGTGTCCTCTGAGGTTTATACAGACCACCGCAGCTTGCAGCACTTGTTCAAGCAGAGGGATCTTAATTTGAGGCAGCGCAGATGTCTTGAGTTGTTGAAGGATTATGATATCACCATTCTATACCATCCGGGCAAGCCAAATGTGGTAGCGGATGCTTTGAGCAGGAAGGCGGAGAGTATGGGTAGCATGGCTTATATTGTAGTAGAGGAGAGACCTCTAGCCTTGGACATTAAATCCTTGGCTAATCTCCTGGTGATATTAGAGCTTTCTGAGCCTCGTCGAGTTCTAACACATGTGGTTGCTCAGTATTTTTAATTGGGTGAAATTAAGGCTCGGCAGTTTGATGATCCGTGCTTGCTAGAGCTTCGGGAGAAAGTGGTACAGGGTGATGCCAAAGAGGTTACTATTGGCGGGGATGGTGTTGTAAGACTTCAGGGCCGTTTATATGTTCCTAATGTTGATGGCCTGAGAGAGAGGATTCTGGAGGAGGCACACAGTTCTCGGTATTCTGTCCATCCTGGTGCTACGAAGATATATCCTGATTTGAAGCATCATTACTGGTGGAGGCAGATGAAGAGGGACATCGTGGAGTATGTGACTAGGTGTCTTAATTGCTAGCTGGTGAAGTATTAGCACCAGAGGCCAGGAGGCCTACTTCAGCAGATGCCCATTCCTGAGTGGAAATGGGAGCGCATCACTATGGACTTCGTGGTTGTGTTGCCTCGGACTTTGTGGAAGGTTGACGTGGTTTGGTTCATTGTGGATAGATTGACCAAATCGGCGCATTTCATTCCAGTGGCTACTACATATACTTCTGAGAGGTTGGCCTAGATCTACATTCGGGAGATAGTCCGGTTGCACGGAGTGCCGGTGTCCATTATATCAGATTGAGGTCCTCAGTTCACCTCGCATTTCTGGAGAGCATTGCATAATGATATGGGCACCCAAATAGATCTCTGCACAGCATTTCACCCTCAGACTGATGGTCAGACAGAGCGGACATTTCAGATATTGGAGGACATGCTCAGGGCATGCGTGATTGACTTCGAAAGTCAGTGGGACCAGTTCTTGCCTTTGGCCTAGTTCGCTTACAATAATAGTTACTAGTCTAACATCGAGATTGATCCATTTGAGGCTTTGTATGGTCGACGATGTCGTTCTCCTATCGGGTGGTTTGAGCCTGGCGAGGCTAGGTTATATGGCACCGACCTGGTGTGGGATGCTTTAGAGAGGGTGAAGTTTATTCAGGAGAGGCTCCACACAGCACAGTCCAGACAGAAGAGTTACGCGGATCAGAGGGCGTGTGATGTATCATTTATGGAGGGAGACAAGGTTCTACTGAAGGTCTCGCCGATGAAGGGTATTATGAGGTTTGGGAAGAAGAGCAAGCTGAGCCTGAAGTTTATAGGTCCCTTCGAGGTATTGAGGCGAGTTAGGGAGGTTGCTTATGAGCTAGCCTTACTCCCCAGTTTATCATGAGTTCATCCGGTCTTTCATGTATCCATGCTCCGGAGGTACCACTCCGACTTCTCTCACGTGCTTGATTTCAGCACTATTCAGTTGGATGAGAAGTTGGGCTACGAGGAGGAGCCAGTTGCTATAATTGACAGGCAGGATCGCCAGTTGAGATCCAAGAGAGTTTCTGCCGTGAAGGACCAGTGGAGGGGCCAACCAGTCGAGGAGGCGACCTAGGAGACTGAGGAGGACATGCGGAACAAATATCCACACTTATTCCGCACTTCAGGTATGATTCTAGACCCGTTCGAGGACGAACATTTGTTTAAGAAGTGGAGAATGTAACGACCCGACCGGTCGTTTTGCGTTATCGGACCCCGTTCCCCTAATGAAACTTCCCATAGCGGCTTATTGTGATTTATGACTTGCGGGGGTGAGTGGTCCGGAATTCAGAAGTGTTTAGATCAATATTCGAACACTTGGTTCCTTTAGGTTGGCCTTTAAGGCCGAGTTTGACTTCGGTCAACATTTTTAGTAAACGGCATCGGAATCGAGTTTCGACGGTTCCGGTATCTTCGTATGATGATTTTGGACTTGGGCGTATGTTCGGAATGGGTTTCTGATGACCCGGGAGCGTTTCTCCGCCCAATATTGAAATAAGAGTTCCTTAAGTTCCTATTGTGGTTTGGGACGTGTTTTTGTGTTATGGAGGTCGAACGGAATTCTGAGACCGGGAATAGTTTCGTTATGTCATTTATGACTTGCTTGCAAAATTTGGTATAATTCTGAGTAGTATAGGTCTATTCGACGCGTTGTTAGCGAAGTCTAGAAAACTTGAAGTTCCTAAGTTATGATTCCAGGGGTTTTGGGATGTGATTTTTATATTTAGCATTGTTTTGAGCATTCCGAAGGCTCGAGCGAGTCTGTATTATGATTTAGGACTTTTTGGTAAATTTGGACGGGGGCTCGGGTGGGCCCAGGTGCCTTCCGGACACCACACGAGGCCAAAAGCCAGCTGAAATAGCTGTTGATGCACCTGTTCTGGTGTGACCGCAGGTGCGGTTGCCCAGTCGCAGGTGCGGGACCGCTCTTGCGGTCCCAGCCTCACAGGTGCGACCCCCAGCGGGCAGTCCATTTCTCGCAGGTGCGGACAAAGTTCCGCAGGAGCGGAGCCGCAGGTGCGGTCTCTCCTTCGCAGGTGCGGGTCCAGGCTTCCTCGTCCATTTCCGCAGGTGCGAGGCCGCAGGTGCGGAACCACTGTCAAGCAGTGTGTTTTTTAAATACGGGATTCTTCATTGTTTTCTTCACTCTTTCCTCCATTAAACACTTTGAGAGGTTGGGAAAAGGGCTCCACGACCCAACCACTTAGAGGTAAGTAAATTCTACCCCAAAGTTAGTTTAATTCATGAACTCTTAGTTAGGTTAACCTTCTTAATAAGCAAAAATCAAGAATTGGGTAGTAACCTTGGCCTTTTGGGAATTTGGAGAATTACCCGTCCATTAGCTATGAAATCAAGTAAAAATCATGTATTAACGATCCTTAGGTTATGGGTGAGTGGTTCCTTGGTGAATTTTCGGAATCCGAGCATGCGGGCCCGGGGGTTAGATTTTGGGATTTCTTCAAGAATGATGAATTTGACTAAATAGTAGGAGAATTCCATGCTTTGAGTATAATTTGATATATATTTATGTAACGTTTGATTAGTTTCGAGTCCTTGGGTGACGAGTTCGGAGTTTCGGGCGCATTCTTGACCTGGGGAATAAGTTCGACGTGAGGTGAGTCTCCTTTCTAACCTTGTAAGAGAGAATTGTCCCCATAGGTGATTATAAATGATGGTTTGTCCTTATATGCAGGGGCTGCGCACGCACGAATTGATGAGAGTCCGCGCGTAGCTACTATTATGCCTTGTCGGGTATTCTAGGACTCACAAGCATGCTTTATGTGTTGTATCTGTGATCTTCACATGGATTAAGTAGTCTAATATCCTCGAATCTCACATGTGAAGACCTAAGGGGTTATGCTTCGAAGTTGACATTTCTAAATTCTCACCTTGTTAGTATGTTTCCTGCTAAATTATCTGGAATCTCCTGCTAATCATGAATTTATATGGGCACCCGAGTCGCATAGATGATTCGCGAGCGGGGTAGTGCTTGTATTATATTAACCCGAGTCACATGAATGATTTGCGATCGGGGGTGGTCTTAGTATTATATTAATCGTGTCGGATGTTCGATTCGCGAGCGGGGCAAATAGATGCATCTATGGTTCGGGCCGTCCGACCCTCGGCAGTGCACATTTACCTTTCACGTCGTAACGACCGTACGTTCATAGCCTGTTATATGTTTGGTAATTTGTGAGAAGCCCTGTAATTGTAACTGTTGATTTCATGAAAAAAAAAGAAGGTTAAATAGCTTGTTTGCCATGGAAAAGGATGGCGTAAGGGTACTAGAGATTGTTATTTGAAGCTCATTTTCTTATTACTATTCATTACTGCTATTAGTGGTTAGCCTGTACTTATTCCACATTATCTGACCCTAGTAAGTATCACGTCGACCTCTCGTCACTACTTCTTCAAGGTTAGGCGGGATACTCACTGGGTACATATCTTTTTATGTACTCACTACGCTTCTGTACTTAATTGTACAGGTTCTGAGGCTGGTGCATCTGGTTATCCGACCGGATCTTGACCCTGGGAGTATCTTCTGTACCTGACTCCACGGTGAGCTACTTCCCTTGGCGATTCTCAGTACCACTATGGAGTTATCTTTGTTTATTTATGCCTACTTCTTTCAGACAACAGAACAATTTATATCATCTTTTGTATATTCTACTAGTTCGCATGTAGACTTGTGACACTAGTTCCTGGCACACACATAGTAGACTTTATATTTTTGGGACTGTATATATTAGTTCATGATCCTTGTGGCTACATTTACTTAAGTTGGTTAATTTATCTGCTTCTACTTAAATGTTCTAAGCTTAATATTTGGTAAGTGTGGGGTTGATTTGTCAAATAAGGATAATCTCACTAGTAAACAAACTGTTGGCTTGCCTGACCCTGGTGTTGGGCGCCATCACGACCTGAGTTAGGATTTTGGGTCGTGACATGTGACGTCCTTGAATTTCATTTGTTTCAATTGGATTTTGGATTTGTATTCCACTTGAGTTTTCATGTGCTATGTGTGGTGAGCTTTAGTTGTGAAATTCTTTTGCATCATTTGTAGTCCAAAACTTGCCGGAATGTTCTTCAAGGCGAAATCCTAGACTAACTTGGTTTGAAAAATGATATTAGGCCTTCCTTGGACCATTATTGTTCCTAAATTTACTACCCATGAATATTTTTCCTAGTCAACCCTTTTGATCTTTTTTAACTTTTTCTTTGGCTTTCATGTTACAAACTATTTGGAACCATACCATCCCTAAGTAATTTAAAGTATGAATATAGGCTAAAAGCCTAAGTTTGGGGGTGGAGGTTGCAAAGAAAAAAAATTATGATATGGAGGCTTCTCAAAAAGTGAAAAGCGTAAAAAAAAATGATGAAATGAAAAAAAAAAAGTTTGAATAAATAGAAGACTAGGTGATACAAAAAAAGAGAAGAAAGGGTGGAAAAATTCTTGAAGGAAGTGGACTTTGATTGTTGAAAAAGTGTAGTGCTTAGGGAGGTTTTGAGTCACTCTTACCAAATTGTGCCATACTTTAACCAAAAGCCTAAACTACAACACTTTAAGTCCTAATTGATTTTGAACCAAGTATGTCTACATTATAGGAGAAATACATGAAGGGAAAGCCTATGGTACTACTTATGTGCATTTGAATATCTTTGAGAGAGAGAGAGAGAGAGAGAGAGAGAGTTGAATCTTTCCATTTGACATCCCATTTATGTTTCAAATTGCAATATATGAGTTTGGTATTCTCTCTTAAAGTGTAAGGGCACATGAAACTCGAGTTGTGAATTTAATCCCATTTTCAATTGGGAGGAATAAGCGATGGAAAACAAATGTGATAGAGAGGAAAATTTTGAATCTTTAGTGTCATGACTTGGTTGCTACTTTCATTAATGTAGTGTTTGAGCACTTGACTTGACATAAAATGTGTAAAAAGTTGGTGATTCATATGCCCTGGATTAATTGTTGGTACCAACCGAAGTCGCTAGATTGTGCTTAAATTTGCTCTTTTTGACTTGAAATAATATTTGGTATGCCATTAAGCTTAAGCGATCATATTCTTGTGGGATGTTCTTAGTTTTTGAATTGCTTGAGGACAAGAAATAGTTTAAGTTTGGGGGTTTGATAAGTTGGTATTTTACCAACTTATCTCTTCTTGATACTTAATCTTTTGTGTAATTTTGTTGAGAATTAAGACAATTATTGATGATTATTGGTATATTTCAGGTGTCAAGTGATTAGAGATGATTGTGACGAAATCATGTGAAAACAAGTCAAAAAGGAGATAAATTAGAAAATTGAGGTCTACCCAGTTTTACTCTATGCGATCGCCAGTGATTTAATGCAATCGCATAAGTCTAGGAGGATGATACTGTGTGATCTCCTTCTTGGTAGTGCAAACGCATAGAAGAAAGAGAGGCTGGTCAGCAGCAAGACAAATAGCCTGGGCAGTTTTGACATTTCACGTTTTAATCCCCAAACCATTTTTATACACGACCTAGCATATATTTTCCAGATCTTTTGGCATTGTTTAAGCTTATTTTCAGTAGAGAAGAGTAGAGAGAACAAGTTTTGAAGCTAGGGTTTGCACACACACTTGGATTTTGAAGATTTCAAGCTTGTGGTTAAGGATTTCTTACCCATTTATGTTTATTTCTTCATTTCCTTGCTTTGTATTGAATATTTAAGTGTGTAGTATTTATTTCCAACACTTGAATCTTGTTTATGGAAATATTCATATTTTAAGTGTGGATTAAATACCTTGTTGTGCTTATGTATTGAATGATTTTTATTTATTTATGAAGTGAGTTATTGTTACATTAATTATTCTTGTTCTTTAATGTTTCCAAAGGGATTAGCTAACCCTAGGACTCGCCTATTAACTCTGAATTAATTTTGGAAAAGATAACTTGGGGTTGGGAAAGATTAATTAACAAGAACTTAAGGCTTTAACCCTCATTTTATAGATTCTACCTAGGAATAGGATTGAACAACTTGTAGCCATATTCGGGCGTGCTTAATCTTTTAATTGGGTTAGTAATAATTCAATTAGGAAGTCTTGTTAGTCTTTGGAAAAAGCTAATTAAGAATTATTATCCGTGGCTAATTAACATGAACTCGCTCATATTTGTAAAATAATGAAATACATTGGATCGTTACTTAAGTGTAATTCTCGATGCATCCATACTTGTTTCCATTGATCATTTTACTTGCCTTCTAGGTTAGTTTACATTTTTGCATTTAGTTATAAATATTTTCACAATCAAAATCTATGTGTTTGGCACTGCGCGATAAGTGATAATTCTCTTACATTCCTAATCGCCTTCATATTGTTCTCTTTGGGATTTGACCCCAACCTCGTTGGGTTACTATATTTGACATCGACCGCTTACACTATTTTAAGGTGTAATTTGAGCGTATCAACAATCAATCTCTATATGCTTGGTTCTTTCGTGAAGTACAACATTTGCTGCAAGTTGGATCTCTTATTTACTTTCACTGAGAATTGTGACTAGTTGAATTATGCTCACACCCAACTCCTTGAATAAACCTAGTAACCATGTTACTTCAGCAATGCTGGTTGCCATACTCCTGTACTCTGCCTCTGCTGAACTCCTAGAGACAGTCTGTTGTTTCTTTGACTTCCAAGAGATCATTGAATCTCCAAACTTGATGACATATCCAGTAACTGATCTCCTAGTATTCAGGCATGCTGACCAGTCAGAGTCACACCAGTAGTGAGAGTCTCTACACCGTCAGACCTCATCAAGATCCCTTGTCCAGGAGCAATTTTTAAGTATCTTACAACCCTTAAGCCAGCATCCCAACGAGACCTTTTTGTTGCTTGCATAAACTGATTCAATGCTTGTACTACATAATTGATGTCTGACATGGTAATGGTAACATATAAAAGCCTTCCCACTGATATTTGATAGGCACTAACATTTTGCAGGGGTGGATCATATGTGACTCCATTTGCTTGATCATACTCTATTGTTGTCAACTTGGAATTCACTTCTAATGGTGTGCTTGCAGGTTTAGCTCCACTCAGCCCCATTTCTGAGATTAATTCCAATATGTATTTCCTTTGATTCAGCAACACTCCATTCTTAGATCTCATAACCTCAATACTTAAAAAGATTTTAAGTTATTCTAGATCCTTCACCTTAAAATTCTGATGTAGTATATCCTTAGCTTTCTTCACTAGAGCTGAGCTACTTCCTGTAATGAGGAGATCATCTACATACACCAAAATGATCAATATCTCCTCTTGACTTCTCAATGTAAAAAGTGAGTAGTCATGATGACTCTGTTTGAACCCTGTTCTAAGTAAAGCTTCAGTCAACTTGATATTCCACAGTTGAGAGGCCTACTTAAGTCCATACAAAGACTTGAGAAATTTGCACACCTTCTGCTCTCCTTGACTTCTGAGACCCTCAGTAAACTTCATGTGCACTTCTTCATTTAGGTCTCCTTGTAAGAACGCGTTATAAACATCCATTTGAAATAGATTCCAGCCTCTCGATGCAACTAGTGAAATAACATATCTCATTATGACCATTTTTGCCACTGGTGAGAATGTGACATGATAGTCAAACCTTGCCTCTGTCTGTATCCTTTTGCAACTAACCTCACCTTAAATCTTTCCAGTTCTCCATTTTCCTTGAAATTGATCTTGTACACCCATTTGGATCCAACCGTGTTCTTGCCTTCTGGTAAGTTCACTATTTCCCATGTTTTGTTATCTTCTAATGCCTTTACTTCTTGCCTCATAGCTTCTATCCACCTGTTTTCCTTCACTGCTTCTTTGAATGTCTGTGGTTCTGTTAGTTGAGAGAACTTAGCCAAGTAGCATTGATAACTTGTACTAGTATGGTCATAGGACAGGTAATTTGAAATGGGATAGGTGCAGCCAATTGTCTTCTTTGTTGTGACATAATCCATCATTCATATTAGCTCCTTAATTTGTCTTGTGGATTTTCTGTCCGGTCTTGAGATCTCATCATCATCTTCATTTTCCTGCCTGCTGATTGAGATTCTGCACCTTCTTGATGTCCATCACTTTGTGTACCTGCATGAACAATATCTATATCCTGGACATTTTGAGACGTTTCCTGCATATCATCGGTGTTTATCTCCTGTAAGACTGGTAGACTCTCTTGCAGACCACTCTGCCTATTGTCTTGTAGGCCCATATCTTCTGTTGTTGTCACGACCGTAACTTCCCTCCGTAATGGTCTCGTGACGGCACCTAGTCTCTAAGACTAGGTAAGCCCTAAACATGCGGAAATAAGACAACATAACAAATAAATAGAAAAGGGGAATAAAATATATAACTTAGCCGCTCAACATTTACAACTCTTACTTTCCCAAAACCCGGAATGTCACGAATCACAAGATCTGTGCTACTATAGCTCTATACAGAGGAATAAGGAAAATTTATATATGTATCTGTATATCCTATATCTATACTAGAGTAGAAAGGGGACTCGTGAGATCCTGCGGACGCAGCAAAATTACCTCGCAGTTCTCCTGAGCAGCTGCTAAGATACGCCTAGCCACGATACTGTGCACTGGTACCTGAACCTGCACATGGGAAAAACATGCGCAGGAAAGAGAGTGAGTACTCCACATTCGGTACTCAGTAAGTGCCAAGCCTAACCCCAATCAAGTAGTAACAAGGTCAGGTTGAGGCTCTACTGAGTTTTAAAATAATTCAGTTATAAGTTTAAACAGTGAAATATAAATAAGCAATGATAAATAGAATTAATGGAAACTGAAAGAATTAATAACAGAAAGAGAGCCCTCGACTCATCACAGCATATATCTCAACAGTAAATATGCAATGAAGTACAGGGGGAAAGCTCCCGGATCTCAATCTGTAGTCCCACTTTAAATATGCTATGCAGTACAGGAGGAAAGCTCCCGGATCTCAGTCTGTAGTCCCAATTTAAATATGCAATGCAGTACAGGTGGAAAGCTCCCGGATCTCAGTCCGTAGTCCCAAATTAAATATGCAATGCAGTATAGGGGGAAAGCTCCTGGATCTCAGTCCGTAGTCCCAATTTAAATATGCAATGCAGAAGTATGTCGGGTACAACTTAATTAAACAGTTTAGTAAAACAACAGGAAAGAATAAAGTAAAATTACCTAAGCATGGTACAATTAGTAGGAAATAAGAGGAAATCAAGTAAGGACAGGTAGGCATGCTTATTCTTAAGCTAACTACTCAGTTAAGACATGAAACAATAATATAAGAATGAAAATGAGTTATGTCATGGAAGGAAAAGTGGAATTTTAGCAACAATGACTCGTGTACGCACTCGTCACCTCACGTACACGGCATCCACATAACAAAATCAGTGTAAAAATGCCTAAGGGAAAGTCCCCAACACAGAGTTAGGCAAGCCACTTACCTTGACTGCGCTAATCAAATCAATACCATGCTCTTTCCAAGAGTATCCAACTCCGGGTGGCCCAAATCTATTCAATTTGATTGCATAATGTAAATATCACTTCAAGGAAACAAAATAACTAATAAGTTCGAAGCTAATATGCGAAATTAGAAAATTCGCCCAAAAAGTCCCTCGGGCCCACGTCTCAGAATCGGGTAAAAATTATATTTTCCGGACACTCATTCACTCACGAGTCTAACCATATAAGAATCTCTCAAAGCGGAGGTCAAACACCCAATCAAAACTCAATAATTCGGCGTATGAAGTTCATCCCATTTTTCCCATTTTCTACCCAAAATTTTCGAAATTAAGGGTTGGATTTAAGATTGGAATCATGGAAATTGATCTATAATGGATAGAAATCACTTACCCAAGTTACCCAGGTGCAAAAGCCTCCCAAAATCGCATACCCAAGTTACCCAGGTGCAAAATCCTCCAAAAATTGCCCCTCCCGAGATCTCAAATTCAAAAATGTTGAAAATAACATAAACCCTCGGATTTGGATCTTTAAAAGACTACCCAGGTATTTGTTATATGCGATTGCGTACATTGAGTCGCGATCGCGGAGAGTAATCTCACATTCTCACAGAATTTCTCTTACGCGAACGCAACTATGTGTCTGCGATCGCGGACCTTCACGACCCAGAGCTACGCGATCGCGGTTGGGGCCACGCGACCACGTAGAACAAGTATTGAAACTCCCTCAGGCCAAGGATAATCTATGCGATCGCTATCAAAGTCATTCCATCGCGAAGGCTAAGATTCCAACACACTGCGATCGTGGACCTCTATTTGCGATCGCAGAGAACAATTTGCAGACCTCCCATACTTACCTTATGCGATCGCGGATGAACTCTTGCGATCGCAGAGAACAAAAAGTTGCTGCTGAAAAACCAGAAAACCAGCAAAGGCTATTAGGCCAAAAATGCCTGTTTGAACACCCGAAACACACCCGAGGCCCTCGGTACTTCAACCAAAATTACCAACCAACCCTAATACCTCATTCAAACTTGTTCGATCCTTAAAAACACATCTCGTAACATCAAAATCATCAAATATTCATAGATTCAAGCCTAAGAACTTATGAAATTTCTAAAATCCACATTTGATGACGAATCACGTTTAAACTCATCCGAATGACCTCAAATTTTGCACACAGGTCATAAATGACATTGCAGACCTGCAGTCACTTTCGAAATTCTATTCTGAGTCCGATATCAGAATTTCACCTATCTACCGAAATCGCCGAAATTCTAACTTTCGCCAATTCAAGCCTAAATCTACAAGCGACCTCGAAAACACATTCCGAACACGCTCCTATCCCCAAAATCACCCAACGGAGCTAACGGAGTCGAAAAAATTCCATTCCGTATCCGTCTTCACACAGTTCTAACTACAACTGGATTTCGAAAGCTCTGTGTCCAAAATCACTCCGAATTTCACTACTCAGCGCTCTGACAAGTTTCAATAACATAAAAAGACATGGGAGAAGAAGTTATTAGTGGATTGGGGCGCTAACTCTCAAAACGACCGACCGGGTCGTTACATTCTCCCCCTCTTGAGAAAATTATTCGTCCTCGAACGAGTATAGAAACACACCTGAAACTGTGAAAAAATGAGGGTGCTGACTCCGCATATCCTGCTCGGTCTTCCAAGTCGCCTCCTCAACCAGATGACCCCTCCAATGAACCGTGACTGAGGCAATATTCTTCGATATGAGCTTTCTGACCTGCCTGTCCAATATAGCCACAGGCTCCTCAACATATGATAGATCCTTGTCCAACTGGACTGAGCTGAAATCCAAAACATTAGTCGGATACCGTGATACTTTCGGAGCATGGAAACGTGGAATACCGGATGAACTCCTGCTAGGTTGGGAGGAAATGCCAACTCATATGCAACCTCCCCAACCTGCTGCAATACCTCAAAGGGCCAATGAACCTCGGAACCAGCTTACCCTTCTTCTCGAATCTCATGACGCCCTTCATAGGCGATACCCGAAGCAAAACCCGATCACCAGCTATAAATGCCAAGTCACAAACCTTCCGGTCCGCATAACTCTTATGCCTGGACTGAGCTATGCGAAGTCTCTCCTGAATCACATTCACCTTGTCCAGGGCATCCTGAACTAAGTCTGTACCCAACAATCAGGCCTCGCCCGCTCAAACCATCTTACTGGAGACCTGCACCGCCTACCATACAAAGCCTCATACAGCACCATCTGAATGCTGGACTGGTAGCTGTTATTATAAGCAAACTCTGCAAGAGGCAAGTATCGATCCCATGACCCTCCAAAATCCATCACACAGGCACGGAGCATATCCTCAAGAATCTGAATTGTGCGCTCGGACTGCCCGTCCATCTGAGGGTGAAAGGCTGTACTCAACTCCACCCTGGTGCCTAACTCCTGTTGAACGACTCTCTAGAACCATGAAGTGAACTGTGTACCTTTGTTTGAAATGATGGATATTGGAATACCGTGGAGGCGAACAATCTCTCTGATATAAATCTCATCCAACCTCTCAGATGAATATATAGTCAACAGTGGAATGAAATGGGCTGATTTAGTCAGCCGATCCACAATCACCCAAATAGCATCATGCTTCCTCAAAGTCCGAGGAAGTCCAACCACAAAGTCCATGGTGATCCGCTCCCACTTCCACTCTGGAAGCTCAATTTGCTATAGTAACCCTCCCGGTCTCTGATGCTCACATTTGACTTGCTGACAGTTGAGACACTTGGCTACAAACTCCACTATATCCTTCTTCATCCTTCGCCACCAATAGTGCTGTCTCAAATCCTGGTACATCTTCGCGGTACTTGGATGGATGGAATACCGCAAACTGTGGGTCTCCTCAAGAATCAACTCCCGAAGCCCATCTACATTGGGCACACAAATACGGCTCTGCATCCTCATCACACCATCATCACCTATGGTCACATCCCTGGCATCACCCCGCCTAACTCTATCATGAAGAGCCAGGAGGCTGGGATCATCATACTGGCGCTCCCGAATGCGGTCATAAAGAGAAGATCGAGCAACAACACAATAAAATACCCGACGAGGCTCAGAAGGATTTAACCTCACGAACTGACTGGCTAAGGACTGAACATCTAAGGCTAGAGGCCTCTTAGCTGCATGAAGATATGCCAAACTCCCCAAACTCTCCACCCAACGACTCAAGACATCGGCCACCACATTGGCCTTCCCCGGATGGTATAATATAGTGATGTCATAATCCTTGAGTAACTCCAACCACCTACGCTGGCGCAAATTGAGTTCCTTCTGCCGGAATATGTGTTGCAAACTCCGGTGATCCGTGAATATCTGACAGGGAACACCATATAAATAATGACCCCATATCTTCAGGGCGTGAACAATCACTGCCAACTCGAGATCATGAACATGGTAGTTTTTCTCATGCACTTTCAACTACCTAGACGCGTAGGCAATCACCTTACCGTCCTGCATCAACACCGCTCCCAGGCCAATCCTCGAAGCATCACAATAGACCGTATAGGACCCTGAACCTGTGGGTAATACTAACACTGGAGCTGTAGTCAGGGCACATCTTGAGCTTCTGAAAGCTCTCCTCGCACTCCTCAGTCCATATAAAATGTGCACCCTTCTGGGCCAGTCTAGTCATGGGCGCTGCAATGGATGAAAATACCTCCACAAAACGGCGATAATACCCAACCAAACCGAGAAAACTATGGATCTCAGTAGCTGAATACGGTCTGGGGAAACTCTGAACCATCTCCACCTTCTTCGGATCTACCTTGATCCCATTCGAAGACACCACATAGCCTAGGAATGTCACAAAATCAAGCCAAAATTCACACTTAGAAAATTTGGCATATAACTTCTTCTACCTCAGTGTCTGAAGCACGGTTCTCAAGTGCTGCTCATGGTCCTCCTGGACCGAGAATATACCCGAATGTCATCAATGAACACGATGAAGAAAGTATCAAGATAAGGACGAAATATGATGTGCATCAGGTGCATAAAGGCTGCTGGGGCATTGGTCATCCCAAATGACATAAAAAGGAACTCATAGTGGCCATATTTGGTCCTGAAGGCAGTCTTCGGGATATCCAGCTCCTGAATCTTCAACTAATGATAGACCGAACGCAGATCAATCTTGGAGAACACCCTAGAACCCTGTAACTGGTCAAATAAATCATCAATGCGAGGTAGTGGGTACTTGTTCTTCACTGTCACCATATTTAGCTGACGGTAGTCAATACACATACGCATCGACCCATCCTTTTTCTTCACAAATAATACCGGAGCACCCCAAGGTGATACACTGGGCCTGATGAATCCCTTATCAAGCAACTCTTGCAACCGCTCCTTTAACTCCTTCAACTCAGGAGGAGCCATGCGATAGGGAGGAATGGAAATGGGATGAGTGTCTGGAAACAAGTCAATGCCGAAATCATTATCTCTGTCGGGCGGCATACCCGAAAGATCAATTGGAAAAACATCAAGATAGTCCCTAACAACTAGAACTGACTCAACTGTAGGGGTCTCAACACTAACATCTCTCATATAAGCCAAATTGCATCACACCTCTTTTTAACCATCCGCTGAGCCTTAAGAAAAGAAATGACTCTGCGGGGAGTATACTCTAAGGTACCTCTCCACTCTACCCTCGGTAATCCTGGCATAGCCAGCGTCACGGTCTTGGTGTGACAGTCAAGAATATCATAGTAGGGAGACAACCAGTCCATACCCAAAATAACGCTGAAATCTACCATGCTGAGTAATAGTCAGTCAGCCCTGGTCTCAAAACCACTAATAACGATTAAGCACGACCAATAGACACGGTCCACAATAAGAGAATCTTCCACAGGAGTAGAAACATATATGAGGGAACTCAAAGAATCCCGAGATATCCCCAAATGTGAAGCAAAGTAAGAAGATACATATGAATATGTAGAGCCTGGGTCAAATAATACCGATGCATCCCTATGACAAATGGGGACGATACCTGTAATGGCTGAATCTGAAGCAACGACCTTTGAACGGGCTGGGAGAGCATAATATCTGGCCTGGCCTCCCCCTCTAGGGCGACCTCGACCTTCTCGACCTCCACCTCGAGCTGCCAGAGAAGGTGGAGTAGCAACTGGGGCTGGAAGAATAGCTGGAGGACCTGGTGGAGCACGTGGGGCCTGATAAGTCTGAGGTGGTGCGCCCTTCCTTGCTCTGGGGCAATCTCTGATCATATGATGAGTGTCACCACACTCAAAGCAAACCCTCGGAGGACGTGGCGGCCGTTGCTGACTCTGAACTGGACTGCTGGGCTGGCCAGTGATAGCACCTCGAGTAGGAGGCACCTGAGATGCTGGTGGTGCATAATAAGGCTCCTGAAATCTAGGAGGAGCTGGAATAATGCTGGCTGCTGGGAGATCTGAATGAATAGAGAGACTCACAAAAACCCTACCATAGTGTGCTGCTGGTGCACGGGCTCCTGAAAAATGGCCAGTCTCTCGAGACCTCTAGGCCTCTCTCTCCTCCCTGTCCCGGGCTAACATACTTTCAATCCTTCGGGCAATACTCACGGCCTGCTGGTAAGTGATGTCTGTCTCCAGCTTTCTGGCCATGCTGGTTCGAATACTAGGGTGGAGTCCCTCAATAAAGCGCCGAACCCTCTCTCTGACGGTGACAACCAAAGCTGGTGCATGACGAGCCAAATCGTTGTAGCGGATGGCATACTATGACACAGTTATGTTACCCTGGCGTAGCTGCTCAAACTCTGCACGCCAAGCATCCCTGAGGCTATGAGGGACAAACTCATGTAAGAATATCTCGAAAAATTGAGCCCAAGTAAGTGAAGATGCCTCGTCCGGACTACTCAGCTCAAAAGCACGCCACTATTGATAAGCTGCTCTTCTCAGCTGGAAAGCGGTGAAAGAAACCCCACTCGTCTCCACAATAACCATAGTGCGGAGAATGCGATGACGCTTCTCAAGAAAACCCAGGGCGTCATCTGAAGCTAGTCCGTTGAAATCAGGTGGGTGGTATTTCTTGTACCTCTCAAGTTGGAGCTGCTCTACCTCAGATACAACTACCCTAGTCTCATGCTGAGCTGCAGCTACTGGAGGCACAGGAATATACTCTAGAACCTGCCCAATATGAACCCTCTGCTCAGGAGTGCGGGCTGCGGGAGTCTATGTCCCTCCCCCAGCCTGGGATGTAGCTGGAGCTATCGGAAGTAGTCCCGCCTGAGACAGAGTACTGAAGGCACTCAAGAACTGATCCAATGTCTCCTGGAGGACTGGAGTAATAGTAGGGACCTCTTATGCCCCTCCAACTGTGGCTGTTGGGGGCTCCTCTGCCTCTGCTCTAGCTGGTGCTCGGGCTGCACCGCGTGCTCGTCCTCTGCCCCGGCCCCTGCCTCTGGTGGTTCTGACTGTTGGCTTGGGGTGCCTGGTCATCAATACGTCCGGTACGAGTGCACACCATCTGTAAGCAAGAATATAATAGAGTTTAAGAATTTGATGACAGTAACTAGCACGATAAGGAATTTCAAAGAAATTGATTATTCTTAACAGTTACATAGCCTCTCGAAGATAGATACAGACGTCTCCCTACTGATCCGCGAGACTCTAATAAACCGGCTTGTGATTTGTGACTCCTATGAACCTATATGCTCTGATACCAACTTGTCACGACTCGAACTTCCCTCCGAAATGGTCTCGTGACGACACCTAGTCACTAGGTAAGCCCTAAACATGCATAAATAAGACAACATAACAAATAATAAAAAAGGGGAATAAAATATATAACTTAGCCGCTCGGCATTTACAACTCTTACTTTCCCATAACCCGGAATGTCACGAATCACAAGCTCTGTGCTACTATAGCTCTATACAAAGGAATGGGGAAAATGTATATATGTATCTATATATCCTATGTCTATACTAGAGTAGAAAGGGGACTCGTGAGATCCTGCGGACGCGGAAGAATTACCTCGCGGTCTCCTGAGCAGCTGCTAAGATACGCCTAGCCACAGTACTATGCCCTGGTACCTGGATTTGCGCATAGGGAAAACATGCACAGGAAAGGGAGTGAGTACTCCACAAGCCTAATCCCAGTCAAGTAGTGACGAGGCCAGGTTGAGGCTCTACTGAGTTTTAAAATAAGTCAGTTATAAGTTTAAACAGTGAAATATAAAATAAGCAATGATAAACAGAATAAATGGAAACTTAAAGAATTAATAACAGAAAGAGAGCCCTCGGCTCAGCACAACATATATCTCAACAGTAAATATGCAATGCAGTACGAGGGGAAAGCTCCCGGCTCTCAGTCCGTAGTCCCAATTTAAATATGCTATGCAGTACAGGGGGAAAGCTCCCAGATCTCAGTCCGTGGTCCCAATTTAAATATTCAATGCAGTATAGAGGGAAAGCTCCCAAATCTCTGTCTGTAGTCCCAATTTAAATATGCAATGCAGAAGTATGTCGGGTACAACTTAATTAAATAGTTCAGGAAAACAACAGGCAAGAATAAAGTAAAAATACCTAAGCATGGTAAAATTAGTAGCAAATAAGAGGAAATCAAGTAAGGATAGGTAGGCATGCTTATTCTTAAGCTAACTACTCAGTTAAGACAGGAAACAATAATATAGGAATGAAAATGAGTTATGTCATGGAAGTAAAAGTGAAATTTTAGCAACAATGACCCGTGTACACACTCTTCACCTCACGTACACGGAATCCACATAAAAAAATCAGTGTAAAAATGCCTTAAGGGATGTCCCCAACACAGAGTTAGGCAAGCCACTTACCTTTACCGCGCTAATCAACTCAATACCACGCTCTTGCCACGAGTATCCAACTCTGGGTGGCCCAAATCTATTCAATTCGATTGCATAATGTAAATATCACTTCAAGGAAACAAAATAACTAATAAGTTCGAAGTTAATACACAAAATTAGGAAATTCGCCCAAAAAGTCCCCCGGGCCCACGTCTCGGAATGGTGTAAAAATCATATTCTCTGGCACTCATTCACTCACGAGTCTAACCATATAAGAATCTCTCAAATCGGAGGTCAAACACCCAATCAAAACTCAATAATTCGGTCTATGAAGTTCATCCCATTTTTCCCATTTTCTACCCAAAATTTTCGAAATTAAAGGTTGGATTTAAGATTGGAATCATGGAAATTGATCTATAATGGATAGAAATCACTACCCAAGTTACCCAGGTGCAAAATCCTCCAAAAATCTCCCCTCCCGAGCTCTCAAATTCAAAAATGGTGAAAATAACCTAAACCTTCGGATTTGGGTCTTTAAAGGACTGCCCGGGTATTTGTTATATTTGATCGCGTACATTGAGTCGGGATCGCGGAGAGTAATCTCAAACGTGCCCAGAATTCCTCTTACGCTAATGCAACTATGTTTCTGGAATCGCGGACCTTCACGACCCAGAGCTACACGACCACGGTTGGGGCCACGTGACCGTGTAGAACAATTATTGAAACACACTCAGACCAAGGATACTCTACGCTATCGCTATCCATGTCATGCGATCGCGAAGGCCAAGATTCCAACACACTACGATCGTGGACCTCTTCTTACGATCACAGAGAACAATTCGCAGACCTCCCATACTTACCTTATGCGATCGCAGAGAACAAAAATCTGCTGCTAAAAAACCAGAAAACCAACAAAGGCTATTAGGCCAACAATGCCTGTTTGAGCACCCGAAACACACCCGAGGCCCCCAGGACTTCAACCAAAATTACCAACCAACCCTAATACCTCATTCAAACTTGGTCGAGCCTTAAAAACACATCTTGTAACATCAAAACCATGAAATATGCATAGATTCAATCCTTAGAACTTATGAAATTTCTAAAATCCACATTCGATGCCGAATCACGACTAAACTCATCCGAATGACCTCAAATTTTGCACACAGGTCATAAATGCTATTACGGATCTGCTGTCATTTTCAGAATTCCATTCCGAGTTCGATATCAAAATTTCACCTATCGGCTGAAATCACAAGTTCTAACTTTCACCAATTCAAGCCTAAATCTACAACCGACCTCGAGAACACATTCCGAACATGCTCCTAACACCGAAATCACCCAACGGGGCTATATGAGTTGACTGAATTACATTCCGGATTCACCTTCACACAGTTCTAACTACGACCTGATTTCAAAAGCTAAAATCCACATTTAAAGACTATGTGTCCAAAATCACTCCAAATTTCACCACTCAGCGCTCCGACAGGTTTCAATAACATAAAAAGACATGGGAGAAGCAGTTATTAGGGGATCGGGGCGCTAACTCTCAAAACGACCGACCAGGTCGTTACAGTTGCTTAGGTTGATATATTTATATCATATATGTTGCCACCTGGCTGTGTGTGTAGATGTGAGAATTGTAATGTTCTTTGCTCCATGTACTTCTGTGCATCACATGATATATTTCCATCTTTCTTAAAAAATGAAAACTTTGATTCTTTGAATATGACATCTCTACTTGTGAAAAACTGCTTTGTGGCTAAATCAAGCAGAATATAGCCCTTTTGTGTCTCAGAATAACCCATGAGAATGGTTGTTTTGGCCCTCTCTTCACACTTGTCTGTCTTGGCTAAATTTCTTGCACAACCCATAATTCTCAAATGTGTAATATTAGCCTTGTTGTGGTGCAACGACTCATATGGAGTTTGATATTTCTTTTTATGGAATGTCGTGAACTAATTAACCTGATGCACACTATATAACATGCATAAAAATGGAACACACTGAACCCATCACTTTTCATAATCTTACAATACATACTAGAAATTTCTTACAGTATTTCTTACAATATGATTAGATAAACTAATCATATTTATTATTTGAATGTTTTTTTCTACTTTATGGATATAATATTGTTTTCTACTTAAGAGAAACTTATTGTTCAAGTTATGATCAATTCTAAGGAGCCCAAATGTCACGACCCAAATTTCCACCGTCGGGACCGTGATGGCGCCTAACGTTTTACTTGCTAGGCAAGCCAACATTAGAAATTCAAACATAATAATCTTAAAACTTGCATCAGATTACTACGATTATCTCTACCCATGATATGGAGCCACAAGTCCCGGACTTCTATGATTTATCTACAAATATTTGGCTAAAGGAAAAATACAACTATTTATGAGTCAAAGGATACAGTAAAATGAACAGGTAGGAAGGGACTCCAGGGTCTGCGAACGTCGATAGATCTACCTTGGGTCTCCTGTGTGATAAAGTCAGCTGCAAATCTCAAAATCAGCTCGGACCGATACCTGAATCTGCAAAGAAAGTGTAGAGTGCAATATTAGTACAACCGACCCCATGTACTGGTAAGTGTCGAGCCTAACCTCATCAAAGTAGTGACGAGGCTAGGACAAGACACCCATAAACAAATTTTGCAGTATAATCATACATGTAGCAATAATAACAATGGCAGAAATAAGATAGGAAATATTGGGAGGGGACATGCTGAGGGGGTCACAATGTAAGAAATCAGCAACAATGATATAACTGGATAATTCAAAATGCCTTAAACTGATAAAACAAGTAAAAACGGTAAAAGAAACTGCATAACATCACCCTCTGTGCTTTTACTCTCAACCTCACCATATGAAATAATGCAATGGCGCGACATCACCCTTCGTTCTTTACACTCTTCCTCACCATATGAAATAATGAAATGGCACGGTATCATCCTTCGTGCTTTATGTTAGGCCAAAAATGCATATATTTTCCCATTGTTGCCTCATGTTCTAGTACTTTTAATTGTCATTTGAGTATTAGTTCTATTATTTTGTTCTTAATATCATATTTTAACTGTGTAGGAATAATGCAGTGTGAATATCAAGAGATTTTGAGAAAAATTAAATAAAACACGGAAGAAAAAAAAAGGAAAATGAACAATTATAAAAAGGAGAAAAAAATGGAGGAACACTATTTTGGTTTTGTCCCCCCAAGGGTAGGAAAACAAAAAAAGCATACAATTTAAAATAAAGAAAACGTGAAAACAATTATGTTTTCAGCGCCAGGACCAGCGCTTGGCGCTGCCCTGGACGCTGTGTTGCGGGGGTTTTCTAGTTGATCCGAGACAAGGTTATTTCAGTCCTACACGAACCTAACTCGTATAAAAGGGGTCCTAAACCTAATTTGGAGGAGGTTTAACATACTTTTAAGGATAATTCACGTGGGGGAACACACACCACGATTGGAGGAGGCTTCTAACTAGTTTTTCTTCTCTTCTTTTCCTTTAATTTCATAGTTTATTAGTTCTAGAGTTTTGGATGCTACATGAATGTTGTAGTTTGAAGCTTGAATTGTTCTTATTATTTTATCATATTGGTTTATTTATTCAATCTTGCGCTTAATTATTTAATTTCTTGATCACCAACTGAATACTATCTACAAATCTAGGATTGAAATGGGGAGAGGAAATTCTAGATTGCAAATAAGATTGAATAGAGCAAGATCTTAACTCTGGGGGGGGGGGGGGGGTGCATATTTGCAGTTAGGATAGGAATATACCTAATCTCCTTGCTTGGTTACTATAAAGGAATTATTAATGTGTTCTTGCTAATTCTAATTCCGTAAGAATATAGGCGTTAGGTTACCTTGAATAAACGAGTAGTACTTCGGGAGAGGGCTACGAGTAATATTAACCCCGTCAATCAATAAACTAGATTAATTAATTATAAAATTTAAGTGGAAAACTCAACAAGATTTTTAGCCAACCCATAGCTCTAGAATATCGTCTCTCATTGAATTCGTCTCTAATATTCGCCAAATTGTTTCTTTTAATTTCTTACTAGTTTGTTACTCTAGACTAATTTTAGTTAAATCTTCACACTTTAGGATTCACTTGAATAGATTAATTGTTTGGTTTAATTTAGTTGATAGTTAATCACAAGTCCCTGTGGGTACAATATCTGGACTTACAATCCTATATTACTTGTCGAACGCGTATACTTACATGTGCGTTTAGGAGCAACAAGTTTTTGGCGCCGTTGCCGGGGACTTAGAAATTAACTATTCTGCTAGATTGGATCTTTACTTTTTGTTTATTCAAGTTTTTATTTTTTTATTTTTATCTTAGTTTAATATTTTTTTATCTTTGTTGGCATGGCATCTTGGGATGAGAATTGGTCGAATATTGGTTATTCTTATTATGATGATCCTTGTCCATATTGTGGAGGACCACACTTATGGTAAAATTGTTAATCTCAATATTATGGGTAGAATATTTGTAATATTTGTGGTGGTCAAGGTGGCTATTGGGATAGTTGTCCTAATTCTTATTATCTTTCTCAGAGCTCTTATTTTGATGTTTCTAATAATGTTATGAGTTTGATAGGAGCAAGGAACTAGAGGATATGGAAAGTGTGGCTCGTATTAGGACATGATGAGGCAAGTATCCGAGAAACAAGATGAAAACCAAAAGTCTATATAAAGAATTAGTGCATCAATAATGAGAAGAAGACCAAGGCGGAAGAAGTGGCTGAAGAGAGCGAGTTCCCACAAGAAGATAATTTTGAAGAAGCAGATATAGCGAGCCAATCTTGGCTAGAGGAACAAGCTCAACTGATAAAATCTCATGAGTTTCTCCGTGATGGTGTAACGACTCGACAGGTTGTTTTGCGTTATCGGACCCCGTTCCCCTAAATGAAACTTCCCACAGTGGCATTTTATGATTTATGACTTGCGGGGACTGATGGTCCGGGATTCGGAGGTGTTTAGGGTGCAATAGGAACAATTGGTTCCTTAAGGTTGGCCTTTAAGGCCAAGTTTGACTTTGGTCAATATTCTTGGTAAACGACCTCGGAATCGAGTTTTGTCGGTTCCAGTAGCTTCGTGTGATGATTTCGGACCTGGGCGTATGTTCGGAATGGGTTTCTGATGACCCGAGGGCATTTTGGCGCCCAATATTAAAATAAGAAGTTCCTTAAGTTCCTATGTTGGTTTGGGACGTGTTTTTGTGTTAGCGAGGTCCGAATGGAATTCTGAGACTGGGAATAGTTCCGTTATGTTAATTATGACTTGACTGCAAAATTTGGTGTCATTTCGAGTTGTATAGGTCGGTTCGACGCGTTGCTAGCGAAATCTAGAAAACTTGAAGTTCCTAAGTTTGGTTCTTAGGGTTTGGAGGTGTGATTTTGGGTTTTAGCGTTGTTTTGGGTGTTCCGAAGGCTCGAGCGAGTCCGTATTATGATTTGGGACTCGTTGGTATATTTGGACTAGGGCTCGGGTGGGCCCAAGTGTCTCTCGGGTACCTAACGGGGCTAAAAACCAGCATAAATAGCTGTTGGTGCACCTGTTCTGGTGTGACCGCAGGTGCGGTTGCCCAGTCGCAGGTGCGGGACTGCTTCTGCGGTCCCCAGCATTACAGGTGCGATCCCCAGTGGTATGACCAATTATCGCAGGTGCGGGCAAAATTCCGCAGGAGCGGAGCCGCAGGTGCGGTCTCTACTCCGCATGTGCGGGCCCAGGCTCCCCAGTCCATTTTTGGAGGTGCGAGATTTTTCTCGCAGGTGCGGTCCTTGAGCTGCAGGTGAGAAAACACTGTCCAGACAGTGTGTTTTTATACACGGGGTTTAAACCCATTTTCTCATTTTCCTTCTTCTTCCTTGCGCGATTTCCTCCATTGTTAAGGGGCTAACGACTTGGTCTTCTAAGGTAAGTAAACTCTACTCAAAAATTAGCTTCATGCATGGATTTCTAGCTTAATTAACTACATAAATTAGTGCAAAAATCAAGAATTTGAGTAGTAACCTAGAACTTGTGATAATTTGAGAACTTTCATGTGAATTTGCTATGAAATCAAATAAGAATCGTATATTAATGATCTTTAGGCTTTGGGTGAGGGTTCCCTTCGAGAATTATTGGAATCCGAGCGTGCGGGCCCGGGGTTGGATTTTAGGAATTTCTCAAGAATGTTGAATTATGGAAAAATTAGGATAATTTCCCTATTTTGAGCATGCATTGATGTCATTATATCGTATTTGGCTAGTTGCGAGTCCTCGGGTGTAGAGTTCGGAGATTTGGGTGCATCCTTGGTCCGAGGGGTAGATTCGACACGAGGTGAGTCTCCTTTCTAACCTTGTAAGGGGGAATTGTCTCCCTAGGTGATTCAAATGCTATATGTGATAATTTGCGGGTGCTACGTACGTACAAAGTGACGAGAGTCCCTACGTAGCGACTATTACTATTATGTCCGGGTAGTTAGGCCCACATCATGCCTTGTGTTTTCCTTGTTATGAACTATATGCGTGCTGAATTTACATTTCATATTGCTTACATCCCCGAAGTTATGAAATTTGAGAAAACTTGTAAGAAATTTGATCATGGAAAGGTATTCTCTTTTTTAAAAAAGAAGAAGAATAATGTATGTGCATGTGACCACCTTGCAAATTTGTATTCCGCGAGCGGAGTGTGATTTTCCCCCACTCTTATGAGAGACGCACTTTTGGGACAGGCCGATCGATCCTTCGGCAGTGCATAGAGAGATTGAGAGATGCACTTTTGGGACGGGCCGATCGATCCTTCGGCAGTGCATAGAGAGGTTGAGAGATGCACTTTTGGGACGGGCCGATCGATCCTTCGGCAGTGCATAGAGAGGTTGAGAGGTGCACTTTTGGTACAGTCCGTTCGATCCTCGGCAGTGCACGAGCGTGACTATCTTATGACTCCGACCGGTTGTCCTTACCTTGAGTGCGTATGATTTATTTGTTATTAAATTTCATGAAATTGATCTGACAGATATTTGGGAAAAAGTGAAGTGGAAATTGTTTTATTCATCCTCAGTATTCTTCCTGGATTTCAGTATCTTACCTATATACTTGTTGCTTCACTGCCTTACATGCCTACTATTTTTATTACATTCTGTTAAATTATACTGTTGGACCTAAGTGAGTGTCATGTCGACCTCTCGTCACTACCTCTTCGAGGTTAGGCGGGATACTCACTGGGTAGATATATATTTATGTACTCATGCTGCACTTCTGTACTTAATTGTACAGGTTCTGGGGTTGGTGTTTCTAGTTATCCGACCGGAGCTTGACATATTCCGGACCTGACTCCACAGTGAGCTGCCTCCCTTGGCGATTCTCAGTTGTGCTATGGAGTTATCTTTTGTTTATTTCTGTCTATATCCTTTCAGACAGCAGTACCTCTTGTACCATCTTTTGTATATTCTACTAGTTGCCTATTGACTTGTGACACTAGTTCCTGGCACGTAGTTGGTAGATTCTTATTTTAGGACTGTATATATATTGGATCACGATCATTTTTGGCTGTATGTATTTAAATTGATAAATGCTTCCGCTTTTATTTTAATAAGCTAAGGGTGAAACTTTGGGAAATATGTGGGGTTGGTATGTTAATAAGGAAAATCTCACTAATAAACCACCGTTGGCTTGCCTGACCTCGGTGGTGGGCGCCATCATGACCTGTGTGGGATTTTGGGTCGTGACAGATGGTCTTTTAAATATGACAGAACAACTGATAGAAGGAAGAACTGAGCTCAGGCAAGAGATGGACCAATTTGGCTAAGATATCCATGACTTGTAGGCTCAATTGAATAAAAAGGTTGAGGCTTCTGATGCCCTACAACCAATTTTTGTGGATACTGGCCAGTTTATGAAGCAGAAAGAGGAATTACAACTATTCGACCAAAATATTATTAATGATGTCAAGGTTGACGAAGAGTGCAAAATAGAGGATGTCAAAAATTATGCAATTTTGGAGATGGAGCGTATTGGACCTCATTCTAAACACTTTCCAACATTGTGTTTGGTTGGTGACATGGGAATTGATCCAGTGGAGCATATAGAGGAGTCAATGGATGAGAAATAAAGTGTTTATATTTTGAAATTTGCCATACCAAGGAGACAAAACGACATTCCTCATTTAAGGGCCAAGGAGTGCAAGATGCGATATCTATTGCTTGGTTCCTTTATTTTTATACCACCGCCCCAGGAACGTGACAGAAAAATTGATGCAAAATTGGGGGCACAATTCATATCGTCAAAATGGAAGGAAAAGTGGTGAAAGTGACGGCGTCGTGCTATGACGTTAAATCAAACGCTTGTTGGGAGGCAACCCAATTCTATTTTTTTCTTTTTATTTTTAATTTTTTTATTGTGTTATTTTTTTTTTGTAGTATTATTTTTGTATTTTGTAGGAATAGGATCATGGACTCAAAGCCGATAGGCGAGTGCAAAAGCGAGCAGGTGGTTGAAACTAAGTGTGAAGTACCCACACAAAGAATCATACCTGGAGAAGTCTGAGTATCCTGTGAGCTGCTAATGCTTCGGCCTTTGGCCTATCGGGGAGTCTCTTTTACCTTCTTGTTATTTATAGTATGCATTGAGGAAATTTTACGATTTTAAGTGTGGGGTGAGGAGACTGTCTGAGTGGTTTTCTGTGCTATCTTAGCTTAGTTGTAATATTCTTTCTTAGTGTAGTAGTATTTGTTTGAAAAAAAGAAAAAGAAAACGGAATTTTTTCTTATAAATTTGGACTTTTCCCTACGATGGATTTTGTTGACAGCTTTCTTGAGTGATTAAGGTCCAATGAAAGAAATTAAAAATATTTTTTTTCTAGTTACTTTTAGTTAGATAATAATCCCCCTTGGTTTTTCTTTTTACATCTGTTCTTTTCCAGGGGATGTAACTTGAACCGACTTATTTTTAATTTTATTTTTAGGATTAGATCTTTTTTTAGGAGTAGTAAAAGAGGGAGAAGAAAACATTTTGTGACTTTTTGATACCAGCATATTTAGGCCTGAGCGTGAGTAGTACTTTCCTCTGAGTGCTTAAGTAATGAATAAAATAACAGACTTTCTGACACCTCGGCTCAGGGTACTGACTCCATATATAACTTATTCTTGTTATGTCGTTTGCTATGATCCTGTCTGTCTTAGAGTAGAATTGATCCATCTTGATTGATACTTGTGCCATGTGGTGAGGATTTCTTACATTTATTTCATGTTTTGCATTTTAGTCTAGAACTTGCCCTTCATGTTATTGAAGCGAAATAAAATTGTTGCTCTGTTGAGAAGATGATAATAGGCCTTTCTTGATGTTTCTTGTGAATTTTAGCTTTTTACATAATGTACCACTAGTTACCCTTTGAGCCTGTAGCCTTTTGTTTGGAAGTCGTATTTTTGCGTTGATTCTTTTGTTGAATCCCTAGTTTTTGCACCCTGCTTCCTTGAGCACCGTTGTTAGACTCTGATATTTATTGATAAATTTGAAGAAAGGGGTGGTTATGTGAAAAATGGTGAACAACGATAGCTGCAAAGTGATGGAAAGGCGCTCTTGAAAAGAATGTTACATGAAAAACAAATGATTTAAAAATATGAAACGTTTATATGAGGAAATACTTCTGAAACAATTGATGAAGAGAGGGATGGAAAATAAAGCGAAGAGTAGAAAATAATGGGTGATGACGTCTAAAAGTGCAAAGTGCTTAGGGAAGTATAAGTCACTATTATAGGGTTCTCCTAACGGTCCCTTAGCCAACATTACAACCCATTAAAGTTCTATTTGATTATATTCGAGCATGCTTAATTAGTAGAGATGTACATAATGGTCAAGCCTATGGTTCTTTGTGCATACATGTGAATTCTTTTTGAGTGCGAGAGTTGTTCTTCGATGTTGAATCCTTAAATTATATTCATTCTTTGATTTGAGTGTGGACTATTTCTTCTTGTGAAGGCACTTGTTTCACGATAGATATGTGTTGTTATTAGCTTCTTTGACAGAGTAGGTGAACGAGCTTAAATATGATAAGTTAGAGCCAACTCTGAGATAAGGAGGTTAGAAGTTTGTTATTTGATTGTGACTTGTATATCTTGCACGATGATGAGGAAGTGTAGATATGATGGTTTGAGTTTCTATAGGGCCTAATTGTTAGTATCAACCGAAGTGGTGGTGTTTGTAGGCTTGATTTATTGAGACTGGTTTTAATGCTTACTCAAGGAAGAGAAAGAGTCTAAGTGTGGGGTGTTGATGTTCGGCCAAAAATGCATATATTTTCCCATTGTTGCCTCATGTTCTAGTACTTTTAATTGTCATTTGAGTATTAGTTCTATTATTTTGTTATTAATATCATATTTTAACTGTGTAGGAATAATGCAGTGTGAAGATCAAGAGATTTGGAGCAACATTGAATAAAACACGGAAGATCAAGAGATTTGGAGCAACATTGAATATCATATTTTAACTGTGTAGGAATAATGCGGTGTGGTTCACGTTCGCGTAGAGTTTAGGGGGCGCGTGAGGGGCTGAGCTGTTGTGCTATGCGAATGCGTGAGGGAGTAATGCAAACGCGTAGAGTAATTGTGGGCAGTGCTTCGTGAACGCGTGGGTGTTTACGCGATCGAACTGAAGAAAGGGCCTGGGCAGAAAGTTTTTAATTCAAAAACGAAGGTTTAAGTCCAAAAATTCAAAAACCATTAGAGAGCTCGGGAGAAGGTGAAATTTGAAGAGATTTTCAGTAGAGTGATTGGGGTAAGTATTCTTCACTCATAATTGGTTCAATTCCATGAATTAGTCTTTAATTTCATCATTTAATTTGTGAACTGAGGTGGAAATTGGGTGAAAAATGGAGGAAAATTTGAGAAGTTCTTTTGGGGATTTGAAAGCCTTTGAGTTAGGATTTCGATGAATTTTATATGGGTAGAATTGTGAGTGAATAAGGATTCTAGTTATGTGATTTTTATCAAATTTTGAGACGTGGTCCCGGGGGTCGGGTTTGGCCAATTTCGAGATTTTGGTTTAATTTGATCATTTTCGAGTGGGCTTAGTTCCTTAGCATATATTGGTGATGTTTGATTTTTGGTTAGATTTGGAGAAATCGGAGGCCGAGTCTAGAGGCAAAGGCATTGTGGGCTAGGATTTTAGCCGGTTTGAGGTAAGTAACGTTTTCAAACTCGGTTCTGAGGGTTCGAAACCCCGAACTATATGCTATATAGGGGTGTTCGTGGTTCGGTTTCTGTCGGTTTATCCCTAAAAAGAAAACAAATCAAGTAAGTCGGTTTTACAAATATTGGAACCAAACCAAACCAATTAAGTCAGTTTTTTATCGATTCAGTTTTTGTCAGTTTTTCGGTTATTTATCGATTTTTTCTTAAATATGAGACATACATTAAAAAATGCATATTCCGGCGACTACATTTTCACGTAACTCTATCAAACAAATTGTTCTGTGAGAAATCTGTCATTTACCAAGATATATTGATGATAATGACTCAAATAGTGATGAATAATTTAAGTACTCAATTAAGTTCACATGAAATAAATTCTTATACATAGAAAAAGAAAACTATCAATCAAATTAGAAGGCAAAGAATTAGATTATTATAATTATAAAGAATAGGACTATTAATACAAATGACTAATATGTACCATAAATTTTTGGAATATATATATATATATATATATATATATATATATATATAAAATTTAAATGGTTATTTTTATAGTCGGTTTGGTTCGGTTATTTTTTGATTAAAATCAAAACCAAACCAAATTTGATCGGTTTCTAAAATTTAAAAGCAAAACCAAATCAAACCTTAAAAGTATCTGTTTTTTATCGGTTTGGTTTGATTTTCGGTTTGGTTCAATTTTTCGGGTTTCTATGAACACCCCTAATGCTATATGATTATAATTAAGGTGATGTACATGCCAAGTGACAGGCGTGCGGGCGTGCACCGTGTGATTTGCGGCCTGGTTCACCCCATGGCACCGTTTGGTAGCTATTATTGATTGATATTCATACTTATATTAATGTGGTTAATGTTATTATGCTAGAAATCATGCTAAGTACTATGTTAAGTCTTCACGCCGACATTGTTGAGACCCGAGTGGTCACATATTGCTGTCATCTCATGTGTTTTACTGATGTTATATACTCAGTCCTGTCACAGCATATCATATAATGTCTCAGTCAAGGTAATTGTTAATTTTGTACATTTATCATTGATTCGGGCTAGTTTATGCATCTGTGAGCCCATGCTAGTGAGACTAGAGAGTGATGATTGAGTGAGGCCGAGAGCCTATCATTGAGAGACAGTTATGGAATCGGACTGCACACCGCATCGAGATATTGATTATGCCTTTGTTGGCTTCTTATAGCGCTTGGGCTAAGAGGAGACCCTCCAGATTCCTTACACCTTAGTGAGCGCAATTGATGATATTGAGGGATGGATCTTCCCTGGACATGGATCTTGTCTGAGTGTTTTATTTCGGAGATGGATCTTCTCCATAGGGCTGATTGGCCTATCTCGGTAATGAGTGTTTAAGGTCACCAGTATTTGTGTACATTCCAGGATGGATCTTCCCTGGGCCTAAGAGCCATATACAGTACTGAGTGGACTTCTGTATGAGAGTCGTGAGAACCATGTGTATTTACGCACTGTTGATACATTGGCATGTATAGTATACTGAGTTATACATGGGTTACGGGTCATACATGACATATTCTGTTTTCGTTATCTGTTAAAACTGTGAATATGTCTAAATTATGTACGCTATTTTGTTATAATTACTGAGGTTTAGTCCGCCACTACTTATCAGCCCATAGTTTTGGTTTGTTACTTCTGAGTTTGTGTACTCACGTTACCCCATGCACCTTGTGTGCAGATCCAGGTACATCGGGACCCGATAGCGGTTACTGATCATTTGTCAGAGTATCTTTGGAGTCTTCGAGGTAGAAGCTGGCGATCGCAACCTTGTTTTCTCCTTCTCTATCTTCCTGTCGTATTTATTTATTTCAGACAGTATTATGTTAGCTCTGTATTTTGATACTTTAGAGATAATAGCTCATGACTCGGTGACACTAGTTTTGGAATTGGTTTTATTTATGTTTTAATGAGGTTAAGATTTTAAATGATTTTATAATGAGACTTTTGCTACAAATGTTGAGAATTTCTGAAGAGAAATCTTAAATCAAATGAAGTGTGTGGCTTGCCTGATTTCACGATAGGCGCCATCACAACTGGGTATTTTGGGTCGTGACAAGTTGGTATCAGAACTCTAGGTTATATAGGTCTCACCAGTCATGAGCAAGTTTAGTAGAGTCTTGCGGATCAGTACGGAGACGTCTGTACTTATCTTCGAGAGGCTACAGAACCCTTAGGAAAAATCTCACATTCTTGAATTCTATCATTCGAATCTGCTGATTCTAGAAACTAAACTTCCGTTGTTTCATTATCTCACAGATGGTCAGGACACGTGCTACCGATAAGGGTGACTAGACACCAGTTAGGCCCGTGAGAGGCCGAGGCCGCGGTCGAGGCCGTGGTAGAGGGAGGGGTCAACCCGCGCAGCAGCCGGGGAATTACCTATGGACCCTCCAGTTGTTCCAGATTAGGTCCCAGCCGCTGATGTACTAGTGGGACCTGCTCAGGAACCGGCAGTGCCTATTGTGATTCCGAGTCTTCAGGAGACTTTGTCCCAGATTCTGACCGTGTGCACCAGTCTAACACAGGAAGTTGTTGTTTCTAATACAACCGCTACTCCTCAGGCCGGGGGAGGCACCCAAACTCCTTCCGCCCGTACACCTGAGCAGGTCGTTCAGGGACTTCAAACACCGGGGGCAGCTCTAGCCCAACCGGTTGCTCCTATCGAGGATTATGTGATTCCTGTTATGCTAGATGACGAGTAGCGTAGGTTGGAGAGATTTGGTAGACCTTAGCCTCCGACTTTCAATGGTGCTGAGGGCGAGGATGCCTAGGGTTTCTTAGACAAGTGTCAGAGGATTCTTTGCACAACAGGGATATTGGAGACCAGTGGGGTCTCATTCACTACTTTCCAGTTCTCAGGAGCTGCATTCACTTGGTGGGAGGCTTATGAGAGGCGTAGGCCTGTTGGTGCAGCGCCCCTTACCTGACATCAGTTCTCCATTCTTTTCCTGGAGAAGTATGTACCGCATTCCCGTAGGGAGGAGCTGCGCAGGCAGTTCGAGTAGTTGCATCAGGAGGACATGATCGTGACCCAGTATGAGATGAGGTTCTCCAAGTTAGCCCGCCATGCTATCTGGCTAGATCCCACAGATAGGGAGAGGATCAGGAGGTTCATCGATGGCCTCACTTATCAGCTACAAATTTTTCTCACCAGGGAGAGGGTATCTGGCGCTTCTTTTGAGGAGGTGGTTGGCATTTCCAAAGAGATTGAGTCGGTTCGGCGCCAGTAGCGAGTCGAGAGAGAGGCCAAGAGGCCTCGTGGATCTGGTAGTTTTGGTGGTGTTCATTCAGGAGGAAAATTCCAGTACAATAGAGGCCGCTCATTTAGGCCTCCTCAGCTTGTTCATCTAGCTTACAATGGTGCATCATCATGGCATGGTCCCCGCAGATCTCATCCGAGTCGTTCCTCATTCAATGCTCTTCCAGCCCAGAGTTCATCTCGAGCACTATCGATTCAAGGTTCCTCGGTGCATGGTCCTTCTAGTGATTATTCAGGTGCTAGGGGTTCCCTTCAGTCCCCATCGTCATTTGCTGAGAGGGGTTGTTTTGAGTGTGGTGATATGGGTCATATCAAGAGGTTTTGTCCCCGTTTTCTGGTGGTACATCCCCATAGAGGAGTCAGCCGTCAGCTTCAGCACCGGTTACTTCTCCACCTGCCCAGGCAGCTAGGGGTCGGGGTCAGTCAGCTAGAGGCCGCCCAAGAGTGGGAGGTCGATTAGGTGGAGGTCAGGCTCGTTTTTATGCACTTCTAGCCAGACCGGATGCTATAGCCTCAGATGCAGTGATTACAGGTATCGTATCAGTCTGTCACCGAGATGCTTCGGTCTTATTTTATCTTGGTTCCACGTATTCATATGTTTTATCATATTTTGCCTATTTTTTGGATATGCCCCGTGAGTCCTTAGTTACATCTGTTCATGTGTCGACTCTTGTAGGCAATACTATTGTTGTGGACCACGTGTATCGGTCATGTGTGATATCTTTTGGGGGTCTAGAGATCTGAGTGGATCTGTTATTGCTTAGCATGGTTGACTTTTATGTGATATTGGGCATGGATTGGCTATCTCCGTGTCATGCTGATTAGATTGTCACGCTAAGACCATGACCTTAGCGATGCCAGGATTTCCGAGGGTTGAGTGGAGGGGTTCTGTTGAGTATGTGCCTAGTAAGGTGATTTCTTACCTGAAGGCTCAACGTATGGTGGAGAAAGGGTTCTTGTCTTATTTGGATGTTGTGAGGGATGTAAGTGCTAAGACTCCTACTATTGATTCGGTTCCTGTGGTCCGTTATTTTTCGGATGTGTTTCCTGCTGATCTGCCAGGCATGCAACCTGACAGGGATATTGATTTTGGTATTGATTTGGTGCCGGGCACTCAGCCCATTTCTATTCCACCATATCATATGGCACCGGCGGAATTGAAGAAATTGAAAGAGCTGCTTTAGGAACTCCTAGATAAGGGGTTCACTTGGCCTAGCGTGTCACCTTGGGGTGCACCGGTGTTGTTTGTGAAGAAGGATGGTTCCATGAGAATGTGTATTGACTACAGGCAGTTGAACAAGGTTACAGCAAGAATAAGTATCCTTTTCCTCATATTGATGATTTGTTTAACCAGCTTCACGGAGCCAAGGTGTTCTCTAAGATTGATTTGAGGTCCGGGTATCACCAACTGAAGATTCGGGATTCAGATATTCCCAAGACGGCTTTCAGGACTCGCTATGGTCATTATGAGTTTATGGTGATGTCTTTTGGGCTGTCAAATGCCCAACAGAGTTCATGCATTTGATGAACAATGTGTTTCAACCGTATTTGGATTCTTTTGTTATTGTGTCCATTGATGACATCCTGATATATTCTCGTAGCCAGGAGGAGCATGCTCAGCATTTGAGGGTTGTATTGTAGAGATTGAGGGAGGAGAAACTTTATGCAAAGTTCTCCAAGTGTGATTTTTGTCTTGGCTTAGTAGCTTTCTTGAGGAACGTGGTGTCCAGTGAGGGTATTCAGGTTGATTCGAAGAAAGTAGATGTAGAGTTGGCCTAGGCCGTCCTCGGCTACAGAGATTAGGAGCTTCCTTGGTTTGGCGGGGTATTACCATCGGTTTGTGGATGGGTTTTCTTCTATTGCTTTGCCCTTGACCAAATTGACCCAGAAGGGTGCTCCGTTCAGGTGGTCGGACGAGTGTGAGGAGAGCTTTCAGAAGCTCAAGGCTGCTTTGACCTCAACTCCAGTGTTAGTATTGCCATCAACTTCAGGTTCTTATACCGTATATTGTGATGCCTCGAGGATAGGCATTGTTTGTGTATTAATGTAGGAGGTAAGGGTGATTGCCTACGCCTCACGCCAGTTGAAGACCCATGAGAAGAATTATCCCGTACATGATCTTGAGCTATCAGCCATTGTTCATTCCTTGAAGATTTTGTGTTATTATTTTTATGGAGTTCATTGTGAGGTTTTCACTGATCATCGTAGTTTGTATCATCTGTTTAAGTGGAAGGATTTGAATTTGCGTCAGAGGAGATGGTTGGAGCTTCTCAAGGAATATGGTATCACTATTCTATACCATCCGAGGAAGGCCAATGTAGTGGTCGATGCCTTGAATCGCAGAGCAGAGAGTTTGGGGAGTTCAGCATATCTTCCAATAACAGAGAGACCTTTAGCACTTGATGTTCAGGCCTTAGCAGGTCATTTTGTGAGATTGGACTTATTGGATCCCCCCGGGTATTGGCCTGTGTAGCCTCCAGGTCTCCACTTTATGACTGGATTATAGAGTTCCAGTATGATGACCCATACTTGCTCGTTCTTTAAGATAGGGTCCGGCGAGGTGATGCCAAGGATGTAGTTGTTGGTGATGATGGGTTTATGAGGATGCATGGTTGGATATGTATGCCTATGTGGTTGGGCTTTGAGAGTTGATTCTTGCAGAGGCCCACAACTTGCGGTACTCCATCCATCCGGGTGCCGCGAAGATGTATCAGGATTTGAGACAACATTATTGGTGGAGGCGGATGAATAATGATATTGTTGGATTTGTATCTCGGTGTCTCAACTGTCAGCAGGTCAAGTATGAGCACTAGAGACCAGGTGGATTGCATCAGAGGTTAGATATTCTGGAGTGGAAGTGGGAGCGGATCACCATGGACTTTGTAGTTGGGATCCCACTGTCACGACCCAAAATCCAACACCGGTCGTGATGGCGCCCAACACCGGAGTCAGGCAAGCAAACAGTTGTTTACTAGTGAGATTTATCCTCTTTTTTTTCAAGAAATCAACAGTTACAATTACAGGGCCTCTCACAAATTTCCAAAACATATAACAGGCTGTGAGCGTACGGTCATTACGACGTGAAAAGTAAATGTGCACTTCCGAGGGTCGAACGACCCGAACCATAGATGCATCTATCTGCCCCGCTCGCGAATCAAACATGCGACATGGTTAATATAATACCAAGACCACCCCCGCTCGTGAATCATACCTGCGACTTGGGTTAATATAATATTAGGGGCTACTCCGCTCGCGAATCATCCATGCGACTCGGGTTCCCATATAAATTCATGATTAGCAGGAGATTTCCAGATAATTTAGCAGGGAACATACTAACAGTGTGAGAATTTTAGAAATATCAACTTCAAGCATAACCCCTTAGGCCTTCAGATGTGAGATTCGAGGATATTAGACTACTTAATCCATATACAAGATCACAGATACAACAAATAAAGCATGCTTGTGAGTTCTAAAATACCCGACAAGGCATAATAGTAGCTGTGCACGGACTCTCATCACTTTTTGCGTACGCAGCCCCTGCAAATAAGGACAAAACCACCATCTATAATCACCTATGGGGACAATTCCCTCTTATAAGGTTAGAAAGGAGACTCACCTCGTGTCGCATTCACTCCCCGGACCAAGAACGAGCCTGAAACTCCGAACTCCACAACCGAGGACTCGAAACTAGCCAAATGTTATACAAATTCATTAATTTATGCTCGAAGCATGGAAATTCTCCTACTCATTTAATAAATTCACCATTCTTGAAGAAATTCTAAAATCTAACCCCAGTCCCGCATGCTCGGATTCCAATAATTCTCGAAGGAAACACCCACCCATAGCCTAAGGATCATTAATACATAATTTCTACTTGATTTCATAGCTAATTCACGGGTAAATTCTCAAATTATCGGAAGCCCTAGGTTACTACCCAATTCTTGATTTTTCACTAAGTTAGGTAGTTAATTAGCTTGTAATCCATGCATGAAGCTAATATTAGAGTAGAATTTACTTACCTTCAATAACCAGGTCGTTTGCCCCTCTAAAATGGTGGAAATCGCCTCAAGGAAGAAGAAGAAGATAAGGAAAATGAACTATATCCCGTGTATAAAAACACATTGTCATAATAGTGTTTTCGCACCTGCGGCTCGAGGACCACACCTACGAGCAAAGGCTCACACCAGCGGAAATGGACGAGATGGCCTGGGCCCGCACTTGCGGAATGGAGACCTTACCTGCGGCTCTGCTCATGCGGAACTTTGTTCGCACCTGCGAGAAACAGCCTTCCCACTGGGGGTCGCACCTACGAGGTTGGGACCATAGGCTCGGTCCCGCACCTGCGACTGGGCAATCGCACCTGCGGTCACACCAGAACAGGTGCACCAGCTGCCATTGCAGCTGGTTTTTGGCCTCGTGTGGTGTCCGGGAGGCACCTGGGCCCACCCGAGCTGCCGTCCAAATATACCAACAAGTCCCAAATCATAATAAATACTTGCTCGAGCCTTCGGAACACCCAAAAGAACGCTAAAACTCAAAATCATACCTCAAAACCCCTAGAACTAAACTTAGGAACTTTAAGTTTTCTTGACTTCGCTAACAACGCGCCGAACCGACCTATACTATTTGGAATGACACCAATTTTGTAGGAAAGTGATAAATGACATAACAGAACTATTCCCGGTCTCGGAATTCCATTCGGACCTCGATAGCATAAAAACATATCCCAAACCACAATAGGAACTTGAGGAACTTCTTATTTCAATATTGGGCGCCGAAACGCTCCCGGGTTAGCAGACACCTATTCCGAACATACGCCCAGGTCCGAAATCATCATACGAAGCTACCGGAACCGACGAAACTCGATTCTGAGGTCGTTTGGTGAAAATGTTGACCGAAGTCAAACTTGGCCTTAAAGGCCAACCTTAAGGAACCAAATGTTCCTATAGCACTCTAAACACTTCTGAATCCCGGACCACCCGCCCCTGCAAGTCATAAATCATAATAAGTCGCTATGAGAAGTTTCATTTAGGGGAACGGAGTTCGATAAGGCAAAACGACCGGTCGGATCGTTATATTCTCCACCTCTTAAACAAACGTTCGTCCTCGAACGGGTCTAGAATCATACCTGAAGTGCTGAATAAGTGTGGATATCTTCTCCGCATGTCGTCCTCGGACTCCCAGGTCGCCTCCTCAACTGGTTAGCCCTTCCACTAGACCTTTATGACAGAAACTCTCTTGGACCTCAACTGGCGATCGTGTCTATCAATAATAGCAACTGGCTCCTCCTCATAGCCCAACCTCTCATCCAACTGAATAGTGCTGAAATCAACCACGTAGATAAGTCGGCGTGGTACCTTTGGAGCATGGATACATGAAAAACTTGATGAACTCCTGATAAACTGGGAGGCAAGGCCAACATTTAAGCGACCTCCCCCACTCGCCTCAACACCTCGAAGGGACCTATAAACCTCGGGCTAAGCTTGCCCTTCTTCCCAAACCTCATAATACCCTTCATAGGCGAGACTTTCAACAGAACATTATCTCCCTCCATAAATGATACATCGCACGCCCTCTGATCCGCGTAACTCTTCTATCTGGATTGTGTTGTACGGAGACTCTCCTGAATTAACTTCACTTTCTCCAAAGCATCTCTCACCAGGTCGGTACCATACAACTTAGCCTTGCCAGGCTCAAACTACCCGATAGGAGAACGAAATCGCCGACCATACAAAGCCTCAAATGGTGCCATCTCAATGCTGAACTGATAACTATTATTGTAAGCAAACTCGGCCATAGGCAAGAACTGATCCCACTAACCCCCGAAGTCAATCACACATGCCTGAGCATGTCCTCCAATATCTGAACTGTACGCTCCGATTGACCATCAGTCTGAGGGTGAAATGCTATGCTGAGGTCTATCTGGGTACCCATCTCACTGTGCAATGCTCTCCAGAAGTGCGAGGTGAACTGAGGACCTCGATCTGATATAATGGACACCAGCACACCATGCAACAAGACTATCTCCCGAATGTAGATATGTGCCAACCTCTCAGAAGTATAAGTAGTAGCTACTGAATGAAATGCGCCGATTTGGTCAATCTATCCACAATGACCCAAACCGCGTCAACTTTCTGCAAGGTTCGAGGCAACCCAACCACGAAGTCCATAGTGATGTGCTCCCATTTCCACTCAGGAATGGGCATCTGCTGAAGTAGGCCTCCTGGCCTCTGGTGCTCATACTTCACCTGCTTGCAATTAAGGCACCTAGTCACATACTCCACAATGTCCTTCTTTATCCGCCTCCACCAGTAATGCTGCTTCAAGTCACGATACATCTTCGTAGCACCAGGATCAACAGAATACTGAGAACTATGTGCCTCCTCTGGAATCCTCTCCCTCAGACCATCAACATTAGGAACACATAAGTGGCCCTGAAGTCTCAGAACACCATCCTCGCCAATAGCAGCCTCCTTGGCCCTACCTTGCACCACTGTCTCCCGAAGCTCTGCTAAGCACGGATCAAAGAACTGCCAGGCCTTAATCTCCCCCAGTAACGAAGATTGAGAAACCACATGTGCTAAAACTCGATGAGGCCCTGAAAGGTCTAATCTCACCAGGCGATTGTCTAAGGACTGAATGTCCAAGGCTAGAGGTCTCTCTTCTGCTGCAATTTAAGCCAAGGTACCCATACTCTCCGCCTTCCTGCTCAAAGCATCTGCTACCACATTTTCCTTGACCGGGTGATAAAGGATGGTGATGTCATAATCCTTCAACAACTTAAGCCATCTGCGCTGCCTCAAATTAAGATCCCTCTGCTTGAACAAGTGCTGCAATCTGCGGTGGTCGGTAAAAACCTCATAGGACACTCCATAAAAGTAGTGTCTCCAAATCTTAAGAGCATGAACAATTGCGGCCAACTCCAAATAGTGCACAGGGTAATTCTTCTCATGAACCTTCAGCTGGTGTGAAGCATAAGCAATAATTATCCCTTCCTGTATCAACACACATCCCAAACCAATGCGTGAAGCGTCACAATACACTGTGTACATCCCCGAACCGGAAGGCAATACCAAAACTGGTGCTGAGGTCAATGCTGTCTTGAGCTTCTGAAAGCTCTCCTCACACTTGTCAGACCATTGAAACAGGGAATTCTTCTGAGTCAATCTAGTCAATGGAGCTGCAATAGAAGAGAACCCCTCCACAAATCGGCGATAATAGCCTGCTAGGCCCAAAAAGCTCCTGATCTCTGTAGCTGAAGTAGGACGCGACCAACTCTGAACTGCCTCGACCTTCTGAGGATCAACTTTGATACCCTCACTCCGGATACCACATAACCCACGAATGCCACGGAATCCAACAAAAACTCACACTTGGAGAACTTAGCATTTAGCTTCTGTTCTCACAAAGTCTGGAGCACAACTCTCAAATGCTGCTCGTGTTCCCCCAGGCTACCGGAGTAAATCAAAATGTCATCAATCAAGACAATGACAAAGGAATCAATATACGGCCTGAACACCCTATTCATCAAGTCCATGAATGCTGCTGGGGCATTAGTAAAACCAAAGGACATCACCAGAAACTCATAATGGCCATATCTCGTACGAAAAGCAGTCTTCGGAACATTTGAAGCCCGAATCCTCAACTGATGATACCCCGATCTCAAATGAATCTCAGAAAACAAACGAGCACCCTGCAACTGGTCAAAAAAATCATCGATGTGCGGAAAAGGATACTTGTTCTTAATGATAACCTTTTTCAACTGGCGGTAATCATTACACATTCGCATGGACCCATCCTTTTTCTTCACGAATAGAACTGGAGCACCCCACGACGATACACTCGGTCTGATGAACCCCTTAGCTAACAACTCCTCAAGTTGCTCCTTCAACTCCTTCAACTCTTTCGGAGCCATACGGTACGGAGGAATAGATATAGGATGGGGTTCCTGGATCTAAATCAACGCAGAAATCAATATCACGAGGCATGCCTGGAAGGTCTGAAGGAAATACATCAACAAACTCTCGAACCACTAGCACTGAATCAATCGTCGGAGACTCGGCGGTGGCGTCTCGCACATAAGTGAGGTAGGCCAGGCAACCCTTCTCGACCATATGTCGAGCCTTTAGGAATGAAATAACCCGGCTGGCTGCACTAACTGAGGAGCCTCTCCACTCCAGCCTAGGCGACTCTAGTGTGGCTAAAGTAACTGTATTGGCATGGCAATCTAGCACGACATGATAAGGAGATAGCCAATCCATGGCTAAAATAATCTCGAAATCAACCATGTCGAGCAATAAGAGATTCGCTCGAGTCTCGAACCCGCAAAATGTGGATACAGGACCGGTAAACCTGGTCTACCACCACAGAATCACCCACAGGAGTGGACACACATATAGGAGAACCCAAGGACTCACGAGAGACATCTAGAAAACGAGCAAATAAGATCAAAACATAGGAATAAGTGGATCCTGGTTCAAATAACACTGATGCCTCTCTACCACATACTGTAATAATACCTGTGATCACGGCGTCTGAGGCCATTGCATCTGATCTGCCCGAAAAAGTATAGAATCTACCTGGAGCATCAGAAGACTGAGCCCCGCCAGAATGAACAGGAGTTGGCTGACCTCCCCCTAACTTGCCTCCACCTCTAGGACGACCCCTGCCGACCTGTCCCCCACCTCTAGGTTGCCGGACTGTTGCTATTGGACTCATAGGCTGGTAACCCTGCTGCACTGCCTTGCCCCGAAACCTGGGACAAGTCCTCTTGATATGGCCGAGATCCCTGCACTCGTAACATCTCATTGGAGGCACAACCTGCTGCCCTGAAGTAGAACCCTGGATAATTGGGGGACGGTAGGAACCCTCTGGCATAGCACTGAAGTAAGGCCTCACTGGAGCACCACGAGGAGGTGGTGGTGGTGCTAAATATGAGGGCCTGCTGGGCTGACCCCTACCAAACTGACCTCTTCCCCTAGCTGCGGCACCTCTAAAATCGTCGAAATATCTGGCTCTCATATCCGGTTGTACCTTCTCCCTGACCCTCGACCGATAGCCCTTGATCCTACGAGCAATCTCCACTACTAGCTGATAAGGAGTCCCCATCTCCACCTCCCGGGCCATGCTGGTCCTAATGCCTGGATGCAACCCGGCTACAAATCTCTGCACTCTCTCAGCATTGGTAGGTAGTATCATGAGTGCATGGCGAGACAACTCTGAAAATCTGGCCTCATAGTCTGTCACTGACAGCCGCCCCTGCTCCAGCTGCTCAAACCGATACCGTAGCTCTTCCCTCTCAGAGGGTGGGATATATTTGTCTAGAAACATCAGAGTGAACTTCTCCCAAGTGATAGGAGGAGAACCTGCTAGCCTGCTGAGAATATAGGACTGCCACCATCTGCGAGCTCTGCCCTCTAACTGGAAAGTAGCGAAGTCCACTCCATGGGACTCTAGTATCCTCATGTTGTGCAGTCGGTCCCTGCACCTGTCAATGAAATACTGGGCATCCTCGCCTCGCTCACCCCCGAAGACCGGAGGGTGCAATCGAGTCATCTGTCCAATAACTTCTGTAGATCACCGTCCGCAGCTGGTCTGGGCTCAGGTGCTGCTACTACAGGCTGAACCCCACCCATTGGCAGTGTACTCGGGGTATGATGAAGTGTGGTTGTCTGGCCTGCAGCCTGGGCAGTAGGGGTCTGGGCTCCCTCTCTTGCCTGAGATATGGCAGGATCTGCTGGAAATAAACCAACCTGGGACATAGTATCCATAAATCTCAACATACGGCCCATGACCTCCTGGAAGCCTGGCACCGTCATGAAGTCCAATGGAGTAGGACCCGCTGGGGGCACCTCACCCTGCCCCTCTATAGTAGGATCCCGGGGTGGTGCAACTGGAATAGCTCTTGGACGCCCCCGTCCCCTACCTCGGGCCAGTGCCCTCCCCCGTCCTCTGCTAGATGTACGCGTCCTCACCATCTATGAGAGAATAGAAGAATGAGATTTAATATACCATCAACTACACGATAGATCATAAATAAAGAGAGGTTTTCTAACACCCTATAGCCTCCTAAAGATAAATACAGACGTCCCTGTATCGATCCGCGAGACTCCATTAGGTTTTCCCGTGACTTGTGAGACCTACGTGAACCTAGTGCTCTAATACCATGTTGTCACGACCCAAAATCCAACATGGGTCGTGATGGCGCCCAACACCGGAGTCAGGCAAGCCAACAGTTGTTTACTAGTGAGATTTATCCTTATTTCTTTTCTTGAAATCAACAGCTACAATTACAGGGCTTCTCACAAATTTCCAAAACATATAACAGGCTATGAGCATACGATCATTATGACGTGAAAAGTATATGTGCCCTGCCGATGTTGAACGACCTGAACCATAGAGGCATCTATCTGCCCCGCTTGCGAATCGAACATGTGACACGGTTAATATAATACCAAGACCACCCCCGCTCGCGAACCATACCTACGACTCGAGTTAATATAATATTAGGGGCTACCCCGTTAGCGAATCATCCATGCGACTCGGGTTCCCATATAAATTCTTGATTAGCAGCAGATTTCCAGATAATTTAGCAGGAAACATACTAATAGTGTGAGAATTTTAGAAATATCAACTTCAAGCATAACCCCTTAGGCCTTCACATGTGAGATTCGAGGATATTAGACTACTTAATCCATATACAAGATCACAAATACAACACATAAAGCATGTTTGTGAGTCCTAAACTACCCGACAAGGCTTTATAGTAGCTGCGCACAGACTCTCGTCACTTTGTGCGTACGCAACCCCCACAAATAAGGATAAAACCACCATCCATAATCACCTATGTGGACAATTCCCTCTTACAAGGTTAGAAAGGAGACTCACTTCGTGTCGAATTCACTCCCCGGACCAAGAACGTGCCCGAAACTCCGAACTCCACAGCCGAGGACTCGAAACTATCCAAATGTTATACAAATTTATTAATTTATGCTCAAAGTATGGAAATTTCCTACTCATTTAGTAAATTCATCATTCTTGAAGAAATTCTAAAATTCGACCCCGAGCCCGCATGCTCAGATTCCAATAATTCTCGAAGGAAACACTCACCCATAGCCTAAGGATCATTAATACATGATTTCTACTTGATTTCATAGCTAATTCACGGGTAAATTCTCAAATTATTGGAAGCCCTAGGTTACTACCCAATTCTTGATTTTTCACGAATTTAGGTAATTAATTTACCTTCTAATACATGCATGAAGCTAATATTAGAGTAGAATTTACTTACCTTCAATAACCAGGTCGTTTGCCCCTCTAAAATGGTGAAAATCTCCCCAAGGAATAAGAAGAAGATAAGGAAAATGAACTAAATCGCGTGTATAAAAACACACTGTCTAAACTGTGTTTCCGCACCTGCGGCTCGAAGACCACACATGCGAGCAAAGGCTCGCACCTGTGGAAATGGACGAGGTGGCCTGGGCCCGCACCTGTGAGAAATGGCCTGCCTACTGGGGGTCGCACCTGCGAGGCTGGGACCGCAGGAGCGGTCCCGCATCTGCGACTGGGCAACCACACCTGCGGTCACACACCAGAACAGGTGCACCAACAGCCATTGCGGCTGGTTTTTAGCCTCGTGTGGTGCCCGGGAGGTACCTGAGCCCACTCGAGCCGCCGTCCAAATATACCAACAAGTCCCAAATCATAATACATACTCGCTCGAGCCTTAGGAACACGCAAAACAACGCTAAAAGTTAAAATCATACCTCAAAACCCCTAGAACCAAAGTTAGGAACTTTAAGTTTTCTCGACTTCCCTATACTACTCGGAATGACACCAATTTTGCAGGCAAGTCATAAATGACATAACGAAACTATTGACGGTATCAGAATTTCGTTTGGACCTCGATAACACAAAAATACATCCCAAACCACAATAGAAACTTGAGGAACTTCTCATTTCAATATTGGGCGCTGAAATGCTCCCTGGTCATCAGAAACCCATTCCAAACATACGCCCAGATCTGAAATAATCATATGAAGCTACTGGAACCAACGAAACTCGATTTCGAGGTCGTTTACTAAAAAAGTTGACCGAAGTCAAACTTGGCCTTAAAGGTCAACCTTAAGGAACCAAATGTTCCTATAACACTCTAAACACTTCTGAATCCCGGACCACCCGCCCCCGCAAGTCATAAATCATAATAAGCCGCTATGGGAAGTTTCATTTAGGGGAAAAGGGTTCGATAACGCAAAATTACCGTTCGGGTCGTTACACCCATGGACTTCGAGGAGGTTCGATGTTATATGGGTTATTGTGGATCGGGTGACCATGTTCGCGCACTTCATTCCTGTTGGTACTACTTATTCCTCGGAGTGGTTAACTGAGATTTATATTCAGGAGATTGTTCGGTTCCATGGTGTTCTGGTTTCTATATTCTTCGATAGGGGTACTTAGTTCACTTCACAGTTTTAGAGGGCCGCGCAGAGAGAGTTGGGTACTCAGGTTGAGTTGAGAAAAACATTTCATCCTCAGACGGACAGGCAGTCCAAGCGCACTATTCAGATACTCGAGGACATGTTGCGTGCTTGTGTCATTGATTTTGGGGGTTCATGGGACCAGTTTCTGTCACTCGCGGAGTTTCATATAATAATAGTTACCAGTCGAGTATTCATATGGATATGTATGAGGCTTTATATGGGAGGAGGTGTAGTTCTCCGGTCGGTTGATTTGAGCCGGGTGAGGCTAGGCTCTTGGGTACAAATTTGGTACATGATGCGTTGGATAAGGTGAAGTTGATTCAGGAGCAGCTTCGCACGGCGTAGTGTAGGAAGAAGAGTTAAGCAAACCGGAAGGTCCGAGATGTGTCTTTCATGGATGGGGAGAATGTACTGCTGAATTTTTCACCCATGAAGGGTGTTACGCGGTTCGAGAAGAGGGGCAAATTGAGTCACCGGTTCATTGGACCTTTTGAGGTGCTTCGAAGGGTTGGAGAGGTGGCTTATAGACTTGCTTTACTACCCAGCTTATCGAGTGTTCATCTGGTATTTCATGTTTCTCTGCTACGAAAGTATGTTGGAGACCCGTCTCATGTCTTGGCTTTCAGCTCAGTTCAGCTAGAGGGTGATATGTCATATGAGGTAGAGCCAGTGGCTATTTTGGGTCGCCAGGTCAGAAGGTTGAGGTATAAGGATATAACTTTAGTGAAGGTGGAATACAGAGGGCAGCCGGTGGAGGAGGCCACCTGGGAGACCAAGCGGCATATGCAGAGCAGATATCCCTACTTATTTAGAGACTCCAGGTATGTTTCTAGACCTATTTGAGGACGAATATTTATTTTAAAAGGGGGGAATGTAACGACTCGGCCGGTCGTTCCGTTAGATTTTCTCCATTTTCCCTGTTTTTGCTCTATCATGTGTTGTTTAGCTCATTTATGTGGTGTTGGGTTGGTTGGCTCGGGTTCGGAGTGGTCATGGTGAGAAATAAGACACTTAGTCTCTTAAGTTTGCTTTATAGTTAGAAAAGTCAACTGAAAGTTGACTATTAGGTAAACAACCTCGGAATGTGGTTTTTATGGCTCAGATAGTTTCTTTAAGTGATTTGGGACTTAGGGGTGTGCTCAGAATGTTGTTTTGAGGCCCAGAGTAGAATTAGGCTTGAATTGGAAAAATTATGTTTTTTGCGATTTCCGGTCGACAGTGGAAAATAGGCTATCTGGGTCGTAATGGAATTACGGAAGTTGGAACATGTTCCTAGTGTCATTTTGGATGTGTGTGCAAATTTTGAGGTCATTCGGACGTGGTTTGGGTGGTTCGGTACCGTTGGCGAAATTTAGAAGTTTCTATGTTCTTATGCTTGAATCCGATGTTGATTTAGTGTTTTGGCATTGTTTTGAGTGGTTCAAAGGCTCGACTAAGTTTGAATGAGGTTATAGGATGTGTTGGCGTGTTTGGTTGAGGTACCGAGGGCCTCAGGTGTATTTCAAATGGTCAACGGACCAATACGTGGTTTGAAAGTTGGCAGATTTTTCTGTTGGTGTTCAGTTCTAGTGTCCTTCTATGCGATCGCATGGGTAAGTATGCGATCGTGTATGATTAGCTAGGGGAAGCAGAGTTTTGTTCTATGCGATCGCATGGTGGAGGTCTCGATCGCGTGAGTGTGTGGCCGTTGAGCATTGCGAACGCGTGGTGTGGTTCGCGTTCGCGTAGAGTTTGGGGGGCGCGTGAGGGGCTGAGCTGTTGTACTATGCGAATGCGTGAGGGAGGAATGCAAACACGTAGAGTAGTTGTGGGCAGTGCTTCGCGAACGCGTGGGTGTTGACGCAATCGCATTGAAGAAAGGGCCTGGGCAGAAAGATTTTAATTCAAAAACGAGGGTTTAAGTCCAAAACTTCAAAAACCATTAGAGAGCTCGGGAGAAGGTGAAATTTGAGGATATTTTCAGTAAATTAATAGGGGTAAGTATTCTTCACTGATAATTGCTTCAATTCCATGAATTATTCTTTAATTTCATCATTTAATTTGTGATTTGAGGTGGAAATTTGGTGAAAAATGGAGGAAAATTTGAGAAGTTCTTTTAGGGATTTAAATGTGCATTTAAGGTCAGATTTCGATGAATTTGATATGGGTATACCCGTGAGTGAATAAGGATTCTAGTTTTGTGATTTTTATCGAATTCCGAGACGTGGACCCGGGGGTCGGGTTTGGCCAATTTTGGGATTTTTGGTTTAATTTGATAATTTTTGAGTAGGCTTGGTTCCTTAGCATATATTGATGATGTAAATCTGATTTTTGGTTAGATTTGGAGCAATCGGAGGTCGCTTCTAGAGGCAAAGGCATTGTGGGCTAGTATTTTAGCCGGTTTTAGGTAAGTAACATTTCCAAACTTGGTTTGAGGGTTCGAAACCCCGAACTATATGCTATATGATTATAATTAAGGTGATGCACATGCCATGTGACGGGCGTGCAGGCGTGCACCATGTGATTTGCGGCCTGGTTCACCCCATGGCATCGTTTGGTAGCTATTATGGATTGATATCCGTACTTCTATTAATGTGGTTAATGTGATTATGCTGAAAATCATGCTAAGTACTATGTTAAGGCTTCACGACATTGTTGAGACCCGAGTGTTCACATATTTTTGTCATCTCATGTGTTTTACTGATGTTATATACTCAGTCCTGTCATAGCATATCATATCATGTGTAAGTCTCGGTAATTGTTAATTTTGTACATTTATCATTGTTTTGGGCTAGTTCATGCATATGTGAGCCCATGCGAGCGAGACTGGAGAGTGATGGTTGAGTGAGGCTGAGAGCCTGTTATTGAGAGAAAGTTATGGGATCAGACAACACACCGCATCGAGATATTTATTATGCCTTTGTTGGCTTGTTATAGCGCTTGGGTTAAGAGGAGCCCCTATGGAGTCTTTACACCCCCAGTGAGCGCAGTTGATGATATTAAGGGATGGATCTTCCCTGGACATTGATCTTGTCCGAGTGTTGTATTCCAGAGATGGATCTTCTCCGTGGGGCTGGATTGGCCTTCCTCAGTACTGAGTGACTACGGTCACCATTGTTTATGTACATTCCTAGATGGATCTTCCCTGGGCCTGAGAACCGTATATAGTACTGAGTGGACTTCTATGTGAGACTTGTGAGCACCATGTGTATTTCCACACTGTTGATACATTGGCATGTAGAGTATATTGAGTTATACATGGGTTACAGGTTATACTTGACATATTCTGTTTTTATTATCTGTTAGAACTATGAATATGTCCAAATTCTATATGATGTTTTGTTATAATTGTTGAGTTTTAGTCCGTCACTACCTCTCAGCCCATTGTTTGGATTCGTTACTTCTGAGTTGGTGTACTCACGTTACCCCTGTACCTTGTGTGCAGATACAGGTACATCGGGGCCTGGTAGCGGTTGCTGATCATTTGTCAGAGTATCTTTGGAGTCTTCGAGGTAGCAGCTACATCGTTTTCTCCTTCTCTATCTTCCTGTCGTATTTATTTATTTCAGGCAGTATTATGTCATCTCCGTATTTTGATATTTTAGAGATAGTAGCTCATGACTCGCTGACACTAGTTCTAGGACTGGTTTTATTTATGTTTTAATGAGGTTAAACTTTTAAATGATTTTATAATGAGACGTTTGCTACAAATGTTGAGAATTTCTGAAGAGAAATCTTTAAATCAGATGAAGTGTGTGGCTTGCTTAATTTCACGATAGGCACCATCACGACTGGGTATTTTGAGTCGTGACATATAAAAAGAAGAAAAAATGGGGGAACACTATTTTGGTTTTGTCCCCCCAAGGTTAGGACAAAAAAATTGAATACAATTTGAAAGAAAGAAAACATTAAAACATTTTTATTTTCAGCGCCAGGACTAACGCTTGGCGCTGGCCTGGACGCTGTGTTGCGGGGGTTTTCTAGTGCGTTCGGGACAATGTTATTTCGGGCCTACACGACCCTAACTCGTATAAAAGGTGTCCTAAACCTAATTTGGAGAAGGTCTAACATACTTTAAAGGAGAATTCACGTGGAGGAACACACACCACTTTTGGAGGAGGCTTCTAACTAGTTTTTCTTCTCTTTTCTTCCTTTAATTTCATAGTTTATTAGTTCTAGAGTATTGTGAGCTACATGAACATTGTAGTTTGAAGCTTGAATTGTTCTTATTATTTTATCATATTGGTTTATTTATTCAATCTTGTACTAAATTATTTGATTGGTTGATTACCAATTGAATACTATCTATGAATCTAGGATTGAACTCGGGAGATGGAATCAGAGATTGCAAATAAGATTGAGTAGAGAAAGATCTTAGCTCTGGAGGGGGCGGGGGGGTTGCGGTTAGGATAGAAATATACCTAATCACCTTTTTTGGTTACGATAAGTTGGTATTTTACCAACTTACTTCCTCTTTATACTTAAGTTATTGTATGATTTTTGTTGAGAAATTAAGACATTTTCTGGGTTTTATTGGTATATTTCAGGTAGCAAGTGAATTAGAGAAGAAATGGAAGAAACCAAGTCAAAATATAAGAAATGGTGAAAAATGACTGTTGCCATGTACTCTTCGCGATCACAAACATTGGCACGCGATCGCATAAGACTGGGAGAATATGCATCGCGATCGCAATGCTATTTCTGCTAACGTGATGAAGAAGTTAGTCAGCCGCTCTGAATTACTCTACGCGAACGCAAGTTTTGATCTGCGATCGTGGTGGTTTGTACAACTACCCTTCGTGATCGCAAGCCTATGTAGGCGATCGCGATTCACATTTTCTGGGAACTTCTGGGCAGAAATGGTATTTTACGTTTTTGATCCACAAACCATTTAATACACGACCTAGCCTATTAGAAAAATATCTTTGGCTTATTTTTCAGTAGATACACTAGAGAAGAAAAAGTTTTGGAAGCTAGGGTTTGCACACACTTAGATCTTGAAGATTTGAAGCTTGTGGTTGAGAATTTCTTACCCAACACTTGAATCTTGTTTATGGAAATATTCATGTTTAAAGTGTGGATTAAATACCTTGTTGTGCTTATGTATTGAATGATTTTTATTTATTTATGAAGTGAGTTATTGTTTCTTTAATTATTCTTGTTCTTTAATGTTTTCGAAGGGATTAGCTAACCCTAGGACTCTTCCATTCACTTCGAATTAATTTTGGGAAAGATAATTTAGGGTTGGGAAAGATTAATTAACAAGAACCTGAGGCTTTAACCCTCATTTTATGTCACGACCCAAATTCTCAACCCTCGGGATCGTGATGACGCCTAACACCACACTTTCTAGGCAAGCCAATGTTTGAAATTAATTAACCATTTTCTTTAAAAAGGTTACTTAAACACAATAGAACAATTTAAAATAAAAAGAAATCTAATACTTTACAATAGATGACTTCATGAATAATATTTGAAGTAATAAAACGAACCATGAACTAATACTAAATGTATAACTACACAGGGTCTGGAGTCACAATTCACGAACTACTAAAAAATACTACAAATAAATAGGCTGAAAGAAATATATCTCTGTTTTGAATGAATAGAAACAACAATCTAAATAATAAAGGGAAGACTCTGTTGATACCCAATTTTTTCCAAAAAATATTTTAAACTGCATATATAGCTTCAAAATCATGCATTAGTAGCAATTGATATTTTTCCATAATTTTCCTATATTTTTATTAAATTATCCAGCATTTTATTACCAATAAATAATTACCAAATTGCATCAAAAATAATTTCAAAATCATTCTTGATTCTATTTATTATTTTGGTAAGACCAAATTATTTCATAATTAGCCAAATTGGCACCTTTTGACTATAATTGCAATAACTTTGCAATTATAGCCCAATCATATGATTTTATGCTATTTTTACCCAACAAAGTAATCATTCGTATTTTTAAATACTAAATAAACATTTAAAACTATTTATATGCATGGAATTCATTTTTTACAATTATTAGCTATTTTATAAATTATTTTTACTAATTTAATTAGGTATTTAACAAATGGCCTAATGTATTTCAATTTAGCTTAAATAAACCTGACCGCAACCCCAATTAAAACAGCCCAAACCCAGGCCCAATCCACCCAACCCAATAACCCTTTTAATCTGGACCGTTGATCATTTTAATCAACGGTCCAGATCCCTTATTGCCTTAATTAATCCTAAGACTACCCCCCAAACCCTCATTCCCTCCTCTTATTTCTCTCTTTCACTCCACTGTTACACTCTCCTCTCACCTCTCAAACTCTCTCTACTAAAACCTAAAGCTCCCTCACCGGCCGTCGACTCGCCGGTAACTATGGTGGTCTCACCACCATCCCAGCCCCTATGGCTCCCTCCTGTGCTGGGTTACTGCTGCCTTGAGGTCCTCAAAGGAACCAGAGGCGGTTCACCTCACCCCATGGCTTTTCATATCATTCTCAGGCTATTATTGGCCTGTCAGAGTAAGATCCTGCCATTTCCGGCTAGAACCTTTGGTTTCTAAGCCGATTCTCTTTCTCTTTGGGTTATCTCTCTGAAATCCTAACTATTAGCTCTTGACTTCTTAGATCTGTAATAGATGTAAGTATATTTTGAGTTGTTTTGCGGTTTTCCTTAAAGATTTTCCGATTTTTCTAAAAAATATTCGTCTTCAAACTAGGGTTTCTTAACCCCTTTTAAAACTGGATTTTCCTTCTGATTTTAGTATCATTCTATGATTTTCATTATGTTTAAGCGTTTATTTTAGTTTTTCCCTTTTTGTCTGGCTTATTATGTTAAACCCATAAGTTTCTTAGTTTTAATCCTAGATTTTGAGTCTGTTCTTGCTTATTGTTCATTTGATTTACTCGCATGTCTGTTATTTATGACTTCGTTCAGTGTTTCTGTGATTTTACCCTATTCTGCCTATTAAGGTTTCTTATTCTTTACTTCTTCCGCCTATATCATGTTTAATCTGTTAAGGCTCTGTGTGAATCCCTAATTTTGTATGATTTTACCCTATTTGGCTTATTAGGGTTTCTGATTTTGCCTATTATGTGTTTATTCCGCTTGTTCTCGTAAATTTGTGTTAATTTCTCCTAAATCAGTACTCTTTGCTATTTTTGAATCTTTGAATCTCTGTGATTGATCCTTCAATGATTTCTTGTGATATTCTCTACTGATTTTAACCTTTAAGATATTTGCTTACCTTAATCTATGGTTGATTATGCTGTCAAATTGACTCCTAAGCATTTTCCTTAATTAGAATATGCGGAACCTAGCCTCTATTACATATTCTATACTTGCTAGGCTGAAAATATTTCCTTATGTGTTATATTCAGCCTCATATGGTTTCTTTCCTTATTTATCACTGTCTATTACCGTTTGAAGTTTACTACTTAATTAAAGGAGATACTTACACTGATTTTATATAGTTTGATACCTAGTTCCATAATTACTGCTGAACTATGATTCTTGCCTTATTTTCTACCTAGTTTTCAAACTGTATATACACTGCTCTTTCATAAACATGAACACATTGGTTCAAAAACTCTCTTCTGCTCTCTTTTCTCTGGTTACTTGCTATTGTTCTAAGCCAGCTGGCTGTAAGCCAAGGCTGATTACTATATTCTCTGGTTCTTCATTATGTGTTTACTATCTTCTATATTGGTATGTCCTGATTTCAATTCAAGTTCCATAAACAATATGTTTCTTTTACTACTTTAATTCATCTTGTTTTTAGTATGTTTGTATCTATGGTTTTACTGTGAAACATGTGGTTGATATGTTTACATTATTAGCATGTTATATACTCCCTACCCTTAGAATCAACATGCTCATGGAATGTTATCCCCCTTTCTGTAGTATGTCTCAATGTGACTCTGTTCCTTTGTATGCTTAACTAGTTTTAGTATGAACATGTCTTTGGCAAAACAACTTGTACCCTTAAATTACTTGGTTCAATGTTAATTCTGAAGTTCATGCTACACCCTAACCCCTTGAACCCCCTTAGAATGTTTCTGATTCTGTACCTATGTAGACTTCTGCCTGCTATGTGTTCACCATTATGTGCTCTACCTGTCCCCAATCCCTCATTACCCCTGTGTGAAGGCTTGTGGTGCTAAGCATGTCTTGTTTCTTTGTTCTATATGTGATGTTGAACCTGTTTTGGTTCTGAGGTTGCTCTGTTGTTTGTTGATTGCCCTACTCTTTTTGAAATTGTCTCATTGAATAACTCCTCTGTTGTTTTACAAAACTATTTCAAACAAGTCTCTTTTCAAACTGTTTTCGTACTTAAACCTTTTCAAAACTATGTCAAGCATTCTCACCCTACTGTTAGGTCCCTAAGTTCTGCCCCTTTAATGTGTGACTGCTTAAGGATCCCTATGAGATTCCTCTGAACCCTGATGCATTAGAGTTGTCTCTTCCACTCTGCACTTACTCAATTATGATTGTGAAATCTGGGTGTGAGCACTGCCCGGGATCCTTTGAGGTCCTTAGGGTACTCTGACACACCCGAATATTGAGAAAAGCTATGAAACATCTGAGCATTTGAGGTTCTGGAAATCTGGGCCTATTTTGAGGCACCCTATAGTGTAACTTCTTATTTTTTCCTAAACTACCTATGTAATTCATTCAGTATTGGTTTGTAATAATTATTGTAATTGAATATTGGGGCTGGCTAGCGAAAAAGGGGAGGGTAGCTATAAATGTTATGAATATCAAAGGGTAGAAAGCTTGCTTTAGGTTTACATTATTCTGTATGTGCATTAGAATTCATGTTTACGACCAATAAATGCAAAGCATATCATGCATTAAATATCATTCTCTTAGGTTTTATGTATACTATTTAAGCATCTCGTTTTGAAATTCTTATTATCACTTAGAAATCCTGTTTCTAGGATAAACGACAACATTAAAATAAATTTTTACTTATGCACATTTTTGAAATCATGTTCTAACCTGTTGTGCATTTAGAAATCCTGCTTTAGGAATTCTGCATAAAAATCATTTTGTACCTTATATGTGCATGTTAGATACCATGTTTAGGATCTCGTTCATACTCGCTCAGTTACACCTAGTTAAACTACTAATGCATGAAAAAGGATACAAAACAGTCTCATATTGTTTTAAACAAATTGGTAATAATCTCTATATATCTTGCAAAACTTAGTACAACATGCTTTAGGTAAAATAACTCCTACACTGTTCTGGTAACAATTGTGCATTATCCCACGCATAGGCAAGCCTTAGGTAATCAAATTTCTTCTAAAACTGGAAACTGCCTCTTTGTGTTTACTACTTAATGGTTAACAAACTTAAAATCAGTAGGCAAACTGATTAGGCCCCTGCTTCTAAGTTTATAAAATAAATCCGCATATCTCTTGTGTTCTGATACTGCCCTTGTTTGTGTTTGAGTCGTGCTGTTTACATGCATTATCTGTGGAGGTAAACCTGAGCCTTTTATTTAGTCTTTCCTGCTCTCATTTGCTAAGTCCTATGTGTTCTTTCTTGTCGCCTTAGTATTTTCTCCTTTAAACCTTAGGGGACTGTCTAGAACTACCTATATGTAGAGGTCCTAAATTCCTTCAGGACCATTAAGAAGGGACGGGTAACAGCACACATAGATATCGCTAAATAACTCTAGCTTTAATAACCGCTAAGGGGTGGGAAAGGGTAGATATGGATATGATGACCTGTGCGCTAATGCCACGTGTAGCCCCTTTCTGAGGAGTGATTATCGGGCATTGTACTGATGTGATCCTATAGGATAAATAACCTAGGACTCCCTTATCCTTCATATATGTTCTTAGACTTTAAATCTTGTCAAAACTTTGGTACACATGTGTGCTTAGACTGCCAATTTTTCCAAAACCCTTTATTTGTTTAAACTTTAATTGCTTATTTACTACTTGCCAAATTCACAAAGTTGTTTAGCAGGGAACCACAATTGTGGACTTTGAGGGGTGCCTAACACCTTCCCCTTGAAGTGATTTCAAGCCCTTACCCAATCTTTGGTTATCCAAATATGTGTTATAATGACCCTTAGTAGATGCCCCAACGCACCTTAATTTGTTAGGTGGCGACTCCTCAATTCCTTATATATACCCCTTTCCCAAAAGGAAACGATTTGCCCCAATAATGTCAAAAACCTTGACCGATCCAAAAGGAGAAGGAAAAAGGGAGCGCGACAGCATGGCGACTATGCCGGGGATCTCCTAGGCTTTTACCATTTCAAACTGCTTTGTGGATCTTGTACCTTTACTTTGTTAGTATTTGCACCCTTCCCCTTTCCCTTTCTCCTTATGTGCAATCAATTGTTTATTTCTTTCAAGTATTTAATCTTTCTCAAAAGCAAAACTGACATGTTTCCATGTTTCCTTTTCTAATCGCTTTAAATTATAATTGTTGTATTTACTGCTTTCACAACGTGCAAATACATGTCAACATGCCTTTATTGATTATTTTATTGTTGCATAATCATGCTCTACATCATACTCCACTCGTGCCAATACAAATCCTATAGCAACGCTTTATGAGTGGTTGCTCTCTTCCTATTTTATATCACCCCTAAATTTAGAAAGGCTTATTTGCGGTAAAACTAGTCGATCAACAGTGCAGTCGACAGTTCTGTTCCTTCCCTCTTGAGTTGTCCGCTCAAGGGTACCAGTCTTATACCCCATAGAAACCTTACTCTGTTATATTGTACATGCATCATGGTCAAACCTAGCTAGGTTAATGTGTTGTCCGCACAATAACCCTTTAAGACAGTTTCAACCCAACAACATGTTGATCGAGGCTTCCACCTTATTCTGGGATAGCGAAAGAGCCGTCTTCCGCTTGTTGACACCCAATTTTGTCTCTCCTTTCTTCCAATAATTATTAAGCTTCTAATATCACTAATAATATAAGGTAGTTATTCTACTATATTTTTAATACAAACTATGCCTATTTGTTGTTATTATTATTAATATAGTTATATCTATTATTGCAATAATCATTATTGTAATTATTATATTATTTCTAAAACCACATTTTTATTTCTCTTTATTAATTAGTTAATGAATTTTTTTTAATTAAACATCTTAAAAATATTTACACTTGTGATGATGTTTTACTTAACAATTAGTGTAAGTTATTTTGTAAATTTAAAACTTTAGCTACCATAATTATTTTAAGTAACATTAAATAGATTAAATGTTAACATTATGTAGTATTATGTAATATGGTTAATGAAATTGTTTTAATTCTAAATTAGAAGCCCAAAAACAATAGGAGGATGAAAAGAGATAAAAGGCCAAAATTTATTGACCAAACAACCCATGTCTTTCTCAGCCCAAATGAGCAGGCCCAACCAAATAACCTGCTCCATAACTTAGGTTTTCTAAAATTCTGAAGCCATAATCTCTCTCATCTCTTTCCCAGACGCCTCTCTTCACCCCTTACCCCTTTCATGCCAACTTTCAAACTCCATCTTCCATACACAAAGCCTATCCCTCTATTTTGGTAAAAATCAACCTTCTCTTTATATCTTAGCACTTAAGATGTTTTGACCCCCTTTATCATCAACGTATCTTTAATGATTTGTTCAACACATAAAGCCAAACTTCCTTTTCAGAAAATCTGATTTCGCTGATAGGAAATCAACATTAAGGATTTGATTTGCTTTTTCAAACGGCTCTTTGACTCGATTTTGAAATCCCAACGCAAAATCCCGCCCAAACTCTACTCCAAAACCCCTAATTTTACACCTATAAATACCAAATTCGGTGAGGATTTTTGGGGGCACTTTTCGCTCGCCGCTTTAGACCCTTGTACCCGTTACTCTTCTTACAACTACACTCTAAAAGCTCTTTCTTTTAGCCGCTATTGGTTTTGCTTAACCATAACAGAGGTGTCACTGTATTTGTTTTGAAGTTTGACGCTCGTTCGGAGTTGCGTAGTAGAGGCCGAAAATCGTAGACCTTTTTGACGACGCCCCGTTCACTTTTGAAATCCCAACTCAAAATCCCGCCCAAACTCTACTCCAAAAACCCTAATTTTACACCTATAAATACCAAATTCGGTGAGGATTTTTGGGGGCACTTTTCGCTCGCCGCTTTAGACCCTTGTACCCGTTACTCTTCTTACAACTACACTCTAAAAGCTCTTTCTTTTAGCCGCTATTGGTTTTGCTTAACCATAACAGAGGTGTCACTGTATTTGTTTCGAAGTTTGACGCTCGTTCGGAGTTGCGTAGTAGAGGCCGAAAATCGTAGACCTTTTTGACGACGCCCCGTTCACTGCCCACAAAAAGGTCAGTAACTTCGAAATTTTTCTTCTCGGTTTTTCCTGTATTTGAAGATCTGAAATGTTTTTTAAAAATCTGTATATAGAATTATTTATGCTTTGTTTGAGATGTACTGTAAAGTGAGACTTTCATTGAGTCTTAATACACTTTTTCTCATTATCATGTTGAACAATTTTACGTTATTATTTCTTGTTATTTTCGTTTGTTTTCTTTGATTGGTAAAGCTATATATATAAATTGGTGTTTTTGTTTGCACTATGCAGCTAAAAGTTTATAAAGCACTTTACATTGATTTGATAAGGTACTAATTTTTGAAAAGGAAAAAGTGAATTGGAATTTCTGGAAATATAGTTGTTCATGGTTGATCATGCTCAACTATGTCTTATAAAAGACTAAGCGGGCGTTGCAAATATAATTCGGGGTATTATGCCCAGAGCCGAATCCATAGGGAATTTACGTACCAATCAAGTCTTTAGAATACACAACATTTACTCAATTAATTCTCTCAAGATTTTTTGAATATAAATTGGTGATGTTTTATTAATTCTACTGACAATAATAATATCAAACAATTACTAACAATGTGTCATAAACAATTATGATAAAGGTCTAAGGCTATGGTTTCCCCCGTTGGTGAACTTACTTCTCGGATATTTCATATAACTTGATTAATTATCTCTATCAAACATGAACACTCTATCTACCATAATCTCTCTCAAGTAATTATAATAATTAGTAGACGCACTCTCTCNTGTATTTGTTTTGAAGTTTGACGCTCGTTCGGAGTTGCGTAGTAGAGGCCGAAAATCGTAGACCTTTTTGACGACGCCCCGTTCACTTTTGAAATCCCAACCCAAAATCCCGCCCAAACTCTACTCCAAAAACCCTAATTTTACACCTATAAATACCAAATTCGGTGAGGATTTTTGGGGGCACTTTTCGCTCGCCGCTTTAGACCCTTGTACCCGTTACTCTTCTTACAACTACACTCTAAAAGCTCTTTCTTTTAGCCGCTATTGGTTTTGCTTAACCATAACAAAGGTGTCATTGTATTTGTTTTGAAGTTTGACGCTCGTTCGGAGTTGCGTAGTAGAGGCCGAAAATCGTAGACCTTTTTGACGACGCCCCGTTCACTTTTGAAATCCCAACCCAAAATCCCGCCCAAACTCTACTCCAAAAACCCTAATTTTACACCTATAAATACCAAATTCGGCGAGGATTATTGGGGGCACTTTTCGCTCGCCGCTTTAGACCCTTATACCCGTTACTCTTCTTACAACTACACTCTAAAAGCTCTTTCTTTTAGCCGCTATTGGTTTTGCTTAACCATAACAGAGGTGTCGCTGTATTTGTTTTGAAGTTTGACGCTCGTTCGGAGTTGCGTAGTAGAGGCCGAAAATCGTAGACCTTTTTGACGACGCCCCGTTCACTTTTGAAATCCCAACCCAAAATCCCGCCCAAACTCTACTCCAAAAACCCTAATTTTACACCTATAAATACCAAATTCGGTGAGGATTTTTGGGGGCACTTTTCGCTCGCCGCTTTAGACCCTTGTACCCGTTACTCTTCTTACAACTAAACTCTAAAAGCTCTTTCTTTTAGCCGCTATTGGTTTTGCTTAACCATAACAGAGGTGTCGTTGTATTTGTTTTGAAGTTTGACGCTCGTTCGGAGTTGCGTAGTAGAGGCCGAAAATCGTAGACCTTTTTGACGACGCCCCGTTCACTTTTGAAATCCCAACCCAAAATCCCGCCCAAACTCTACTCCAAAAACCCTAATTTTACACCTATAAATACCAAATTCGGTGAGGATTTTTGGGGGCACTTTTCGCTCGCCGCTTTAGACCCTTGTACCCGTTACTCTTCTTACAACTACACCTCTAAAAGCTCTTTCTTTTAGCCGCTATTGGTTTTGCTTAACCATAACAGAGGTGTCGCTGTATTTGTTTTGAAGTTTGACGCTCGTTCGGAGTTGCGTAGTAGAGGCCGAAAATCGTAGACCTTTTTGACGACGCCCCGTTCACTTTTGAAATCCCAACCCAAAATCCCGCCCAAACTCTACTCCAAAAACCCTAATTTTACACCTATAAATACCAAATTCGGTGAGGATTTTTGGGGGCACTTTTCGCTCGCCGCTTTAGACCCTTGTACCCGTTACTCTTCTTACAACTACACTCTAAAAGCTCTTTCTTTTAGCCGCTATTGGTTTTGCTTAACCATAACAGAGGTGTCGCTGTATTTGTTTTGAAGTTTGACGCTCGTTCGGAGTTGCGTAGTAGAGGCCGAAAATCGTAGACCTTTTTGACGACGCCCCGTTCACTGCCCACAAAAAGGTCAGTAACTTCGAAATCTTTCTTCTCGGTTTTTCCTGTATTTGAAGATCTGAAATGTTTTTTAAAAATCTGTATATAGAATTATTTATGCTGTGTTTGAGG
>ML405565.1:0-24899 GCA_005239525.1 Nicotiana knightiana | reverse complement strand
TGGTTTTGCTTAACCATAACAGAGGTGTCACCGTATTTGTTTCGAAGTTTGACGCTCGTTCGGAGTTGCGTAGTAGAGGCCGAAAATCGTAGACCTTTTTGACGACGCCCCGTTCACTGCCCACAAAAAGGTCAGTAACTTCGAAATCTTTCTTCTCGGTTTTTCCTGTATTTGAAGATCTGAAATGTTTTTTAAAAATCTGTATATAGAATTATTTATGCTGTGTTTGAGGTGTACTGTAAAGTGAGACTTTCATTGAGTCTTAATACACTTTTTCTCATTATCATGTTGAACAATTTTACGTTATTATTTCTTGTTATTTTCGTTTGTTTTCTTTCATTGGTAAAGCTATATATATAAATTGGTATTTTTGTTTGCACTATGCAGCTAAAAGTTTAAAAAGCACTTTACATTGATTTGATAAGGTACTAATTTTTGAAAAGGAAAAAGTGAATTGGAATTTCTGGAAATATAGTTGTTTATGGTTGATCATGCTCAACTATGTCTTATAAAAGACTAAGCGGGCGTTGCAAATATAATTCGGGGTATAATGCCCAGAGTCGATCCCACAGGGAATTTACGTACCAATCAAGTCTTTAGAATACACAACATTTACTCAATTAATTCTCTCAAGGCTTTTTGAATATAAATTGGTGATGTTTTATTAATTCTACTGACAATAATAATATCAAACAATTACTAACAATGTGTCATAAACAATTATGATAAAGGTCTAAGGCTATGGTTTCCCCCGTTGGTGAACTTACTTCTCGGATATTTCATATAACTTGATTAATTATCTCTATCAAACATGAACACTCTATCTACCATAATCTCTCTCAAGTAATTATAATAATTAGTAGACGCACTCTCTCAAGTTACGCTAGCTAGATTGAATTACAGTTCACTTTAGATTGCACCCGAAGTATCGTTATTTCTAATCCAACTTCTAAACCTCGGTTATGACTTTCGTCTATACTCTGGGAGTGGTGTTGTTCAAACAATTACCTAAATATTCACTCTCTCNTCTCTATCAATCATGAACACTCTATCTACCATAAATCTCTCTCAAGTAATTATGATAATTTACTAGACGCACTCTCTCAAGTTACGCTAGCTAGATTGCATTACAGTTCACTTTAGATTGCACCCGAAGTATCGTTATTTCTAATCCAACTTCTAAACCTCGGTTATGACTTTCGTCTATACTCTGGGAGTGGTGTTGTTCAAACAATTACCTAAATATTCACTCTCTCTCAAGTAGATACATACTAAATAGACACAGCTAATTGATGTCCATTCAATTAACTACAACAAAAACGTAGTTGAACAAATAGAGATGAACAATCAACCAAATTATATTAATATCACCATAAGTTTATCCCCCAACGGGTTCCACCAAAACCCTAGATTAAGAAAATTAGCTACTCATATTCATAAGAATCAATTCTAAATTAACTTGCATAATTGAACTACAAAATAATAAATAAGAGCTATAAAAATCAATGTTTGCTTCACTGAGTAGTAATCCACAGGTTTTTCTTCACTTCAATGGCTTTTTTTCTTCAAGTTGTGTTTTTGGGTCTATTTATATGTTTGGGATAAACCCTAGCCATGTAGGAGACTTTTATTCCAACCGGGAAACACTTAAAACCTTTAAAACTCGGAATTGACCGTACAGGAACCCAGGCGTTAAGCCCAAAACGCCCCCTTATCGCCAGGGCAGACCTGGCTTTAGGGGTCTAACGCCCCACTAACGCCAGGCTGACCCTGGCTTTAGGGGCCAAACACCCCACTAACGCCCGGGTTGGCCTGGCTTTAAGGCCAAAACGCCCCGCTATAGCCCGGATCACTCCTTTTCGACTCTTGAGCGTATTTTCGACGTTCATGCATCCATTTAGCTCGGTTCCCATTTCCAATGCATCTACACATGAAATAGACTCCATTATGCACATAAAAAGTGTATTTTTTTTATCATTAACGGACATAAAATGTAAGGCATATAACGTGTTAAATCATAAATTCTAGCCACGCATCAATGGTCTCATGTAGAGAGGTTGACAAAATAAATGAAAGGACATAATTTTTGTAGCTATTTCCATCCTTTTACAATTGTTAGCCTTACTCATGCAAGGACAGTGTGTGTATATTTTCGTTTCTTTTAAAAACTTGAAGCAAATATTTCTACTATTTTGTTTTATACAAATATTTTAGTAGTTGTCCCCAAATATTTTAGCACTTACGTTGTGTGGTAGTAACTATTGTAATTATTTATGGTTGACACATACATAAAAGTTAGAACAATTAGACTTACATAATTTAGAAAGAGAAGTTTAAATTGAAAGGATTACGTAATTAATATATAATTATAAATATACATTATGTAAATACTAATATGGGATACACGTGCAACGTAGGTGCCCAGATACTTGTCCTTTTATAAGTATTGACATCGTTGCTTAACTTAAGAATTAAAGGGGTAAAATACGTCTTTGACTATTCATGCAGTAAGGATGAGTTTGGTTAAATCACAGAGGGCATGTTAGGATGTCACTGAACAAGGAATGCAAATGTTTTAATCTTGACTACCTATGCAATCTGTTTCTGAGGGTAAAAGCTAGGTTCATTATGTGTTTGGTTAGCCTGATATGTAAAGAAAATCCTTGTTTAAGGATAAGTGTGGTTTTTCTATTTTTTGCGTTTCTCTTGTTAGAAATCAGAACTTATCCCATTTGGACCAGCAATTAGAATTGGACTAAAAAATAAGCTATGTCACTCTTTTGACATGTCAACTCATAGCATAAATGAACTTTTCGTTTGGGTTCTTAAATGACATGCTAATACTACGGCTTTAGAACTTCACATGAGCCTTATTGAAGCTGATTTTCCAAATTCATATTTGGTTGGACATCATTTGGAATATAGGCATGTCTGTTATAAAATATTAGAATATAATTAATCTCAATTTGTTTCTCTTCTATCATTGTTGGATAATCTAGCTTAGAGTGTATTTAGGAAGAGTAAAGACAATCATATATTTTCAATTAAGCATGTATTCAAGTTCTGTAATAAGATAACTTGTAGCCTGCATGCGTTTTGTCCTCTAGTATTACATAAATAAATCTAGTAGTAGACTCGTGAGAAACGAATGATAACTTAGATCCTGTTTTTTGACACAGTCTTTCACGTATGATAAAGATAAATCGGTTCCTTTCTAATTTTACTTTTTTTGTCTTTTTTTTTCCTCGTCTTTACATGTACACTTTGGAGCAAACAGAGTCTTAATTCGAGACTCTCGCAATGGAGTCTTATAAGGACTCAACGCTACTACCACTGCATGTGGATCATCACATTACACACCATATTCCTTAGAACAACGGATAGCGAGAAAAACAAGCTAAACGCTTGGGGACGCCTATGGCGCCTTTCTTTCCTTTTCCTTATTGTTCATTCGACTTGGCTTGTGCAATTTGAGTTTTATCTCCAATTTTTTGAGACTATGTTTTGAAATTCATGTTAGCCTAGCGTATAAAATATTTACTTGTTATTGTTGATTTGGTACTTTAATCACATAAATGTAGCCTTTTGATATAGGAAATTACAATCAGTTTCTTTTAAAAAGATAATGCTTCCAAAAATATTTTCTAATAGCGTTGAATTAAACTTTAGTAAGCACGAGATGTTTAAAGTCTAATGAGTATTTTTATAAAAGTAAATATATGAACAAAAACACTTTAGCTATTTTCTGGAACCTAAAGGTTTCTTGCTAACTCAAAATGTTCAAATTTATATGAAATCTGACTTCTTTTAAAAGCAATCGTAGTGCATTATGATTCCTTTTTAAGTTACACCTTTTCAATCACTATAAAATATTTTAACCACTTCACATTAATTATTTTGGTATTGGTCCCATATTTTTTTTTGAGCAATTAATTAACTTAAGTTTGGTCGGTTAAGCATAGTTAACGGATCATATAGGGTGCCTTAATAACCTTCCCTATAGGATTAATTAGAACCCTTAAAATGGGGTAATTAGGTAAACCTTCCCTAAAGGGTGCCTTAATAACCTTCCCTAAAACTAAGCAGATCATATAAAACAGAGTTAACTTTAAGCACTATTTAGCTAAAATTGGTGTCCTAATTCATCGTTAAAATAATTAGGTGGCGACTCTATTTAATCAATTGAACCTTCAGAATTACCAATATGTTATACTCTAAATTGACCCGTGTTAAAATGGGGTATAACACCGCTTTGGTGACATTGAGATGACACCGCTGCTAGAGGAAATAGGAGGACTGGCGGGGTTAGTCTGGGAAACCCCTCGGTTATTGGTGCCTGAGAACCAAATAGGAAAAGGTTTTCTGAAAATTATGGGTCTAAAGAAGAATGTTGAGTTAGAATGTCTGAAGAAGTCATACATCCACTTCGATTACTTATTTGAAAGGTACGGTCACAACAAATCGTACCGTACTCACCATGACGAATTTGCCATTACATCTCTGGAACATATTCACCGTAGGGTATTTGTCTTCATTGTTTGCTTTCTGGGGTTGATCGTATTTCCAACAAATAAAGAAATGATTCACACTAGGTTAGCTATGGTGAGCAAGACTTTGATGGAGGGGATTGATGGGCAACCCTTTAACATAGTCCATATGATCATCTCGAACATTTATCGAGACTTAGAATGTTCTCAAAGAGGAGCTAAGCACTTCGAAGGTTGCAACTTGTTACTACAACTGTGGCTCTTAGAACATCTCCAAAAGGGTCAGTACCAGCAAGAATTTCCGTGAAGGGCATGGAACGACCACATAGCTTTCCATCACCCCGAGCGAATGACATATATCCCCGACATATTTGCTTAGCCAAAGACTGCCAAGGAATGGGTAGAGTTTTTTGACAATTTAATTGAGGAGTAAGTATAGTGGATGTTCGAGTGGTTTCCAACAGACGAATTCATTGTCAGGTCTAGGGATGCACCACACTTGGTGCTAATCGGGATGAGAGGAATATATCCTTATGTTCCTCTCCGGGTCATGAGACAAGCAGGAAGAAAGCAAGTTGTGCCAGGGGTTGACAAGATGAGCCATTTCTGAGCTGACTTCCAAGATGATGATATTCCTTACAAGTGCCAAGCCCAACACATGCGGCACTGCAAGATCATAATGGAGAACAACACCATTGAACCAGACAGGTATCACGCAGGCTGTGCACCTTTCTACCCAGGGAGGTTAGAAGACGACTTGGATGGTTTAGTCAGGCCAGGGATCGGTCGAGGCCACAGAATCATAGATGAGAGTGCCGAGGCTCAGGTCAAGTACAATCGGCTGCGCAAGAGGATTCATGAGTGTGAAAATGAGCACCATGAGATACATGAAACCAACAAAAGGTTGATTGAAGAATGGAAGGACATGGCCGTCCGTTCCAACAGGAAGCTAGAATACTTGGAGCAAGGCATAGTCGAGCTGGAAGGTAAAATCATCAAGAGGGTTGAAGATTGTCAGAAAGCTGAGGGAAATGAAGGAGGACGTCTAGCCAGAGTATACCTACTGCTGGGACTGCGTGAGCTAGGGAACCTTTTTGATGGAATTAAGGATGCCGAATCTGGGGAAGGTTCATTTGGGACCAAGTAGGATATGATTTCCTTTTTCGCTGTATCAATGTAATAAGGCCCATGGCAATTAGTGACTTTATCTCCTGCTTATTATTTTAGTGTCGTTTTAGATTCGTCTATTTTTACATTAATGAAATGAGGCATTTTGGCATCCAAGCTCTCTAAATCAATTTGTCCCTAGGCCTACCTCGGGCACAACGAGGCTCCCAAATTAGGACACGCTTTATATTCCCGCACTATGTGTTTAAATACAACAATACTTTTTCACAATCCTCACTGACTTGGTTTGTGCATTCTTGCATCATCATCATACTATACAAGATCCATGGGCCCTCCGCCTTCTCCTCCTCTTAGTCCACCTAAGGGAAACACCCACTGATCGTCCCTAAGCCACAAAACTCCACAAATGACCACCTTTATACCCAGGCGCCAGGCCATCACAACAACCCCATCTAGGTGGAGACTCTACCACACTCCACCCAACCCATTTCATACACACCTGAATCCAGTGAGAAGGATTTTCTTATCAAGAATTTGGCTAAAGAACTTAAGAAGATGACTAGCCGAGTTCAAGGTGTTGATGAAAGCAAGGGAGTTGAACGGTTGAAATATGAATATCTCTTCATACAGACCGATTTCGAACTACCCGAGGGGTACAAACCTCCTAAGTTCGAGATGTTCGACGGTATAGGTGATCCGAGGGTCCATCTGAGGACCTTTTGTGATAAATTGGTGGGAGTGAGAAGAGACGAGAAGATTGGCATGAAGCTGTTTATGAGGAGCCTAATAGGAGATGCTCTGTCTTGGTACATTAGCCAAGACCCAAAGAAGTGGTCAAACTGGGTGAACATGGCGTCAGACTTTGTGGACCGGTTCAGGTTCAATACAAAGAATGCACCAGATGTTTCTACATTCAGAATCTTAAGAAGAAGCCCATGGAAACTTTTCGCGAGTATGCTACTCGTTGGAGATCTGAAGCAGCTAAGGTCATGCCTGCCCTAGACGAAGAACAGATGAACAAATTCATCGTCCGATCACAAGACCCACAATATTATGAGCGGCTAATGGTGATTGAAAACCACAAATTCTCTGACATTATCAAGTTGGGTGAGAGAATTGATGAAGGAATCAAAAGCGGAATGGTTACCAATTTTGAAGTATTGCAGGCTACGAACAAGGCCCTGTAATCTGGCGGTGTGTCCAAGAAAAGAGATGTGGGAGTTGTAATGGTTGCACAGCTGACTAAATCCCCACTGAAATATCAAACCTACCAGACACCCCCGCTCACATATCAGCCAGCGCTTTCACCAACATACCAAGAACCTACACCCACATATCAGTCAACATCTCCACCAATATATCAGTCATCTCCACTACCTACCTATCAGCCTACTTCTCCCAGATATTCCCAACCAGCCCCTGTTTACCATACCTACAACTCTCAACTATCTCACATCCAATCACCCCCTGCTCACCAAAACTTCCCGAGACCTCGACCCAACTTTGATCGTAGGCCTCCTAAACAATACACTGCCATTGTTGAGCCTATTGACCAGCTATATGAAAGACTGAAAGCTGCTGGTTATAGCACTCCTATCCCTGCTGTGACCCCTGAGAATCCCTCTTAATGGGTTAATTCAAATAAGACCTGTGCATACCATTCCGGCATGAAGGGACACACAATTGATGAATGCCGCACACTGAAATATAAGATACAGTCTCAGATTGATAATAAGGTTATTATAGCAAAGGAATCTACTCCAATTGTCCACAACAATCCGCTCCCACACCATAAGGGTGGAGGCGTCAACATGATTGAGATAGAAAAAGATTGGGACCTAGAGGGGTCGATCGGGTTGATCATAGAAGGTGATGACCCAAAGAATCCGACAGTCACTCTTAATCCTATCATAGTCCAGATTCAGCCATTCGGAGATGTCGAGGTAACAGTGTCAGTCCGATTTGAGTTTGAAGAGGCACCACCTGTAGAAGCACCTGTGCCATTCGAGGTCGAAGTTATGCCGCCTACTAAAGCACTCGTCCCATTCGAAGTGAAGGTAGCTGCACCAATCACAGTGGCAGTGTCAACCACCCTTTTACACCAACGGTGTACCATGGGATTATGTAGCTGAGGCAAAAAGGAAAGGCAAAGTCAAGATAGAAGAAACTATTGCTGCACAGGGAATGACAAGGACCGGTGGGGTCTATACACCTGAACACTTGGCAGAATCCAGCAAACGGGCTTCCAACAGGCCACCCATCATTGAGACAGGCCCAGATGATCTTTGGAGGAAAGGGCAAGCAAAATAATACTCAGTCATCGATCAGTTGAACAAAACCCAAGCCCAGATATCCATTCTATCACTATTGCAGAATTCACAGACGCACAAGAATGCTTTGATGAAAGTGCTGAACGAAGCATATGTGCCAAACAACATCATTAGTGGGGAAATGGCCAACATGGTAGGTCAAGTGCTGAAGAATCACTTTCCACGAGGACGAGCTGCCACCTGAAGGGTTAAGTCATAACAAAGCACTGCACATCACTGTGAAATGTGAAGACTACTTCATCACCAGGATTCTGATTGATGGGGGATCCAGCCTCAACATCTTTCCATTGAAAATGCTCAATAAATTGGGCAAGGGACTATACGAGATAAGAGAAGGGTCGATGAATGTGAAAGCTTTCGATGGTTCTCAGAGATCCACCATCGCTGAGATCAGCCTTTGTCTGCAATGGGACCTACGTGGTTCGAAGTTGATTTTCAGGTGATAGACATATCATCATCCTATAACCTGTTACTAGGACGACCATGGATACATGCCGCTGGGGCCGTGGCATCAACACTGCATCAGGCACTGAAATTTAAATGGAACCACCAAGAAGTGATCATCCATGGAGATGGAAGCAACCCTATCTATAGTCGCCAGACCATTCTGGTGGTTAAAGGTAGAATAAGGATAGGTGGAGAAACCTACCACCATATCGAGCGGGTCAACGCAATAGACAAAGATAAGTGGTTGGATAGCAAGATAGAAAGCATGATGAACTGAAGGGGGCACGAGCCTGGCAGAGGGCTCAACAAGAATCTTCAAGGGATTTCCAAGCCAATACAGCTCAAGTGATATGGCACCACTTTTGGGTTGGGATACAAATACACATGGCAAGAGTACAAGAACTGGTCGCCACCATGGTGTGGTCCTTATTACCCATTGGAACAAACTCTACCATATCTAGAGCAGACCTTTCAGCATGCCGATATTATATGGGGGTCAGCGGAAGAAGAAGCACTAGCAGCCTTGAAGAATCTATTCCTGGAAGATGATGATATGGATTGTTGCGTCATTGTCGAGGAGGAGGAGGAGGAATGCCCTTCCATTCAAGCCGTGAGCGAAGGATCATTCCTTACGAACTGGACTATCAGAACAGCTAGGGCCCGATGAGTCCCGGGGTAGCAAGGCTAAACAAGCATTGTTTATTTTCATTCGCTAAATGATTTCCTTTTCGCATTTCCATTTATGAAATAAGATCTTCAATGTTTTTAAGACATTTGTTCAATTTATCAAAAGCACTTTTATGTTTTTATGAGTCAATATTTATTATTATTTTTTTTCTCTTATTTACTTTATCTATACATCATTATTATTACTTGTCTTGATGAACCAATGACTGTGACATGCAATGAGACAACGCAACAAAAGGATATCGATTCAGAAGAAGAGGATGATATACCCGATGAAATTATCAGAGAAGTCGAGGATTTTGAGAACAGACCTAAGTCCAATCTGGAAGAGACTGAGGTCGTCAACCTGGGAGATTCAGAGAATGTCAAAGGAACTCGTATCAGCATCCATTCGTCGCCGCCAGAGAAAGAGGAATACACACAATTCTTGAAAGAGTATAAGGACATATTTTCATGGACATATGATGACATGACTGGTCTGAGTACATCCATTGTGGCTCACAAACTGCCAACCAATCCAATGTGTCCACCGGTAAAGCAAAACCTCAGAAAGTTCAAGCATGACATGAGTTTGAAAATCAAAGAGGAAGTTACCAAGCAAATCAACACCAAGGTTCTCAGGGTAGTTGAGTATCTCACATAGTTAGCCAACATCATGCCAGTGCCGAAGAAGGATGGGATGGTTAGAGTCTGTGTCGACTACCGGGATCTCAACCGGTCCAGTCCGAGGGATGATTACCCATTGCCAAACATACACATCCTGATTGACAATTGCGCCAAGCATGAACTTCAGTCATTCGTGGATTGTTTTGCCAGTTACCATCATATTTGGATGGACGAGGAAGATGCTGAGAAATCGGCTTTTATTACGCCGTGGAGAGTTTACTATTATAAGATGATGTTATTCGACCTAAAGAACGTTGGGTCCACCTACATGAGAGCCATGCCTACTATCTTCCACGATATGATACATAAAGAGATCGAGGTATATGTGGACGATGCCATTATCAAGTACAAGAAAGCTATCGACCATATAGCAGATATGAGGAAGTTCTTCAATAGGTTGCAGAAATACAACCTGAAACCAAACCCCGCGAAGTGTGCATTCGGGGTTCCTACTGGAAATTGCTCGGGTTCATTGTCAGGCGTCGAGGGATAGAATTGGATCCGTCAAAGGTCAAAGCCATCCAAGAGTTACCACCACCAAGGAACAAGAAAGATGTGATGAGTTTCCTGGGATGCCTTAACTGCATCAGTCCGAACAGGCCTGGAAAAAAAGGGTAAGGTAGCCCAGTCCACGGTCATATGTGAACCAATCTTCAAGATGTTGAAGAAAGATGTTGCAACTAAATGGACCGAGGATTGTCAAAAGGCCTTCGACAGAATCAAGGAGTATTTGTCAACACCGCCACTCCTGGTACCACCAGAGCCAGGTAGACCTTTGCTACTCTACCTCGCATTACTAGATGGAGCTTTCGACTGCGTTCTGGGGCAGCACGACGAGACAGGGAGGAAAGAGAAGGCTATATATTACCTGAGTAAGAAGTTTACTCCATACGCGGCACGATATTCTCTACTGGAACATACCTGTTGGGTTCTAACCTGGGTAGCCTAGAAGTTGAGGCATTACTTCTATGCCTACACAACATATCTCATATCAAGGATGGATCCCTTGAAATACATCTTTCAAAAGCCCATGCCCACTGGCAAGCAGGCCAAGTGGAAAATCTTGCTGAGTGAGTTCGACATTGTCTATGTGACTCAGCAAGCAGTCAAGGAACAACCATTTTCAGTCCATCTTTCTAAGAATCCCGTGGACAGAGAATACAATCCCCTGAAAACGTATTTTCCCGATGAAGAAGTGTCATTCATAGGAGAAGACATTGAAAAATCCTATGATGGTTGGAGAATGTTCTTCAATTGAGCGGCAAATTTCAATGGAGTCGGCATTGGAGTTGTCCAGGTATCGAAAACTGGTCAACATTATCCGGTATCTGCTAAACTCATATTCCCCTGCACCAACAATATGGCGGAATATGAAGCCTGCATCTTAGGGCTCAACATGGCCATGTACATGAATGTTCAGGAGCTGCTAGTAATTGGTGACTCAGATATGCTAATACACCAAGTACAAGGAGAATGGGCTACTAAGAATTCCAAGATACTGCCGTATTTGCACCATGTGCAGGAATTGAGAAAGAGGTTCATGAAGACAGAATCTTGGCACGTCCCAAGAATTCAGTACGAGTTCGCCGATGCGTTGGCCACTCTATCATCCATTATACAACATCCAAATAAGAACCTCATTGACCATATTCCGGTGAAAGATCCATAGTCAGCTGGCCTATTGTGCCCGTGTTGAAGAGGAAGCAGACGAAAAACCATGGTTCCACAATATCAAGGAGTATTTGGCAAAGGGAGTACCCAAAGCTTGCAAATCAAATTTAGAAACACACGCTTCGGAGATTGTTTCCAACAATTTCTTTCACAGCGGAGGAATCCTGTATAGGAGGACTCCTGATTTGGGATTATTGAGATATGTTGTTTTAAAGGAAGCCTGCAAATTACTTGAAAAAATCCATGCTGGGACCTGTGGCCCACATATGAACGATTTTGTCTTGGCCAAGAAGATACTCAGGGCCAGTTATTTCTAGATGACCATGGAAACGGACTGTATCCAGTACGTTTGGAAATGTTACCGATGTCAGGTACGATAAAGGTATGATAAAGGTACCCCCAAATGAGCTCAATGTAACAAGCTCACTTTGGCTGTCCGCTTCCTAGGGAATGGACGTCATTGGACTGATCGATCCTACTGCCTCCAACAGACCCAGGTTCATCTTGGTAGCAATTGATTATTTCACTAAATGGGTCGAAGCAGCATCCTACAAAGTAGTGACTAAGAAAGTCGTGGCAGACTTTGTCCACGACCGTATTGTTTGTCGGTTCAGAGTTCCAGAGTGTATCATCAACGACAATGGTTCCAATCTCAACAGTGACCTGATGAAAGCTATGTGCGAGACTTTCAAGATCAAGCACAAGAATTCCACAACTTATAGACCTCAGATGAATGGAGCTGTAGAAGCCGCCAATAAGAACATCAAGAAGATATTGAGGAAAAAGATAGAAAAGCACAAACAATGGCATGAGAAGTTATCATTTTCCTTACTGGGTTGCCGCACCATGATCTGTACGTCAACTGGGGCAACTCTTTACTTACTGGTTTATGAGTCAGAAGCTGTCATTCCTGCTGGGAAGTAGAGATTCCTTCCTTGAGAATCGTACAAGAAGCTGAGCTCAGCGATGCAGAGTGGGTAAAGAGTCATTATGAGCAACTAGCCCTCATAGACGGGAAAAGAATGAATGCAGTATGTCATGGGCAACTTTATCAGAATAGAATGACCAGATATTTCAACAAAAGAGTCAAGCCAAGACAGTTCACACCAGGACAACTGGTGTTAAAGAAGATCTTTCCACATAATAGAATGACCAGAGCTTTCAACAAAAGAGTCAAACCAAGACAGTTCACACCGGGAAAACTGGTGTTACAGAAGATCTTTCCACATCAAGATGAGGCTAAAATAAAATTCTCTCCCAACTGGCATGGTCCATACATGGTTCACCGAGTATTGATAGGAGGAGCACTTATACTTGCAGAGATGAACGAAGAAGTATGGCAGAAGCCAATCAATTTAGATGCAGCCAAACGATATTATGTGTAACTTTCTATGCTTTTCTCAATGATGTAAATTGAACTACGCCTGACCTGATTCCCGTTTCAGAATGGATAAACCCTATGGGTTCGGTCACAATTCAATAAAAATTTCATTTTCCCCCCGCAATTGGAAACTGGGGCAGAATTTTGAGGAGGACCCTCAAAATTCCGAAGCGAGTTCAACCGATCACTGCATGCGCAACAGTCAAAAGCGTCAACCCATCTAACTGGGAAGAATTTTGAGGAGGGACCTCAAAATTCCGTAGCATGAGACGTTGCAATGTCTTGAGCCGTGTCACGCTCGTCGATTCATCTAAATTTTGGGAAAATATGTTTTTCATTTTCTTTTCTATGTCTTTAACAAAATCATGCATACTTACTTTCGAAAATAGCTCTGTTTAGAAAACGCTACCCCGATGATATGAACATGATCATCAAACCAACCATAACAGTCAAGCAGAGCCAGCGGGGATACGAACCAACCTTCCTCATTTACAGAACTCACGATTTTTCTTTGGATGCAGGAACAAAGAATAAACACGCAAAGAAGTCACAAATTTCAACGCAGTTGCAAAGGCAAAATTTACTGTCCACACAAAGAACGAGCACATTCATAGTCCTCGAAACCATCGCACTTTCCGACATTTGCTATCAGCACAAACAAACAATGCTCCATAGTCACAATGCTCACAATAGTCGCAATATCACAGCCCACTACCAGCTAAGAAATTCTACCGTCATTTATCTAATCTTCTATATGAGGCTAAGCTCTGTCACCCTTTGCAGAAGGCTAATCTTCTACCTTCCATTTGCATAAGGCTAATCTTCTGCCTTCCATTTGCATAAGGCTAATCTTCTGCCTTCCCTTGCATAAGGCTAATCTTTTGCCTTCCTTTGCATAAGGTTAACTTCCTGCATTCCCCTGCATAAGGCTAATCTTCTACCTTTCTCTACATAAGGCTAAACTTCTTCCTTCCATTTGCATAAGGCTAATCTTTGCCTTCATTTGCATGATACTAAGCTCTGTCTCAATTTTGCATGAGGTTAAGCTCTACCTCCATTTGCATAAGGCTAACTTTCTGCCTTCCTTTGCATAAGGCTAAGCTCTGCCTTCATCTTGCATGGGACTAAGCTTTGTCCCCATTTCGCATGAGGTTAAGCTATACCTCCATCTGCATAAGGCTTATTCTGCCTTCCTTTGCATGAGACTAAGTTCTGTCTCCATACTTGCATAAGGCTAAGCTCTACCTCCAATTTACGTTCTCGCTCAGACTAAGCGCCGTCTCTCAAGCATTATTTACTTTGCTTCTCTTTCGGGCTAAGCTCTACCCTCCATTTCCCGAGAATAAGCTCTGTCTTGTCGAAGTCATATTATTGCATTTCAAGGGCTGAAATATTGCCAACCTGTCCAAAGGTGTCATAGTCTAATGATATCATCCTCATAGCCGGAAGACATCATGTCATGGCCTGAGGATCTCTCTCAAATTTTCATACCATTATTCAAAGGCGTCATTGTTCGGAGGCACCATCTTCATGGCCCGAGAACGTCATTTCATGGCTATCGAATTTCTCTTCGAACAATTCACGGCCCAGGTTATCATGGTCTGATGACGTCATCCTTAACCGTCCGAAGACAACATTCATAGTCCAAAGGGAACCTGCATCATGTTTAAATTTATGCACATTATACACTTGTGTTGCTTTTATTTGCACGTAACCCCGTGAGCGACGGCTATCTTAGCAGGAGCGATCCCGATCCAGTTCTCCAAGACATATTAAACCTAACCTCTTCCGTAAAACCGTTCACTCATCCAGCCCTAGATGTTGGGTCCGTTCTTGGGTTGACTTCATCGGTATACTTCACCGATGGATCCGAAACTACATACTGCCTGATTCCTATAAAACCAGGGATATGTAGGCAGCTCAGAAGCCAGGGTGCGGCCTAAATCTCTCAAACCATTTCGCTCGGTAAAAATTGGCCATTATATCTTTACCCGACAAACTCTTTCATCCTTTCCGGATAAAGAGGGGCAACTGTTCATACCCAATTTTTCCCAAAAAATATTTTAAATTGCATATATATCTTCAAAATCATGCATTAATAGCAATTCTTATTTTTCCATAATTTTCTTATATTTTTATTAACTTATCCAACATTTTATTACCAATAAATAATTACAAAATTGCATCAAAAATGATTTCAAAAGCATTTCTTAATTCTATTTATTATTTTTGGTCTTATTAAGACCAAATTATTTCATAATTAGCCGAATTGGCACCTTTTAGCTATAATTGCAATAACTTTGTAATTATAGCCCAATCATATGATTTTATGATATTTTTACCCCAAAAAGTAATCATTTGTATTTTTAAATACTAAATAAACATTTTAAACTATTTCTGTGCATGAAATTCATTTTTTACAATTATTAGCTATTTTATAAATTATTTTTACTAATTTAATTGGGTATTTAACAAATGGCCTAATGTATTTCAATTTTAGCCTAAATAAACCTGACCCCAACCCCAACTAAAACTGCCCAAACCCAGGCCCAATCCACTTAAATCCACCCGACCCAATTCCCCTTTTAATCAACGGTCCAGATCCCTTCTTGCCTTAATTAATCCTAAGACTACCCCCCAAACCCTCAGTCCCTCCTCTCATTTCTCTCATTCACTCTGCGTTACACTCACCTCTCACCTCTCAAACTCTCTCTGCTAAAACCTAAAGCTCCCTTACCGGCGGTCGGCTCGCCGGTAACTATGGTGGTCTCACCATCATCCCAGCCCCCATTGCTCCCTCCTGTGTCGGGTTACTACTGCCTTGCGGTCCTCAAAGGAACCAGAGGCGTTTCACCTCACCCCCATGACTTTTAATGTCATTCTCAGTCCATTCTTGGCCTCTCCGAGTAAGATCCTGCCATTTTCGGTTAGAACCTTTGGTTTCTAAGAAGATTCTCTTTCTCTTTGGGTTATCTCTCTGAAACCCTATCTATTAGCCCTTGACTTCTTAGATCTATAATATATCTAAGTATATTCTGAGTTGTTTTGCTGTTTTCCTTAAAGATTTTCCGTTTTTTCTAAAAAATAACTCTTCGTCTTCAAACTAGGGTTTCGTATCCCCTTTTAAAATTGGCTTTTCCTTCTGATTTTAGTATCATTCTATTATTTTCATTATGTTTAAGCGTTTATTTAAGTTTTCCCCTTTTTCCTGACTTATTATGTTAAAACCATAAGTTTCTTGGTTTTAATCCTAGATTTTGAGTCTGTTCTTGCTTATTTATTCACTTGATTTACTCGCATGTCTGTAATTTATGACTTCGTTCAGTGTTTCTGCGATTTTACCCTATTTTGCCTATTAGGGTTTCTGATTCTTTACTTCTTCCTCCTATATCATGTTTAAGTTATTAAGGCTCTGTGTGAATCCCTAATTTTGTATGATTTAACCCTATTTGGCTTATTAGGGTTTCTGATTTTGCCTATTATGTGTTTATTCCACTTGTTCTCATAAATTTATGTTAATTTCTCCTAAATCAGTACTATTTGCTATTTTTGAATCTTTGAATCTCTGTTATTGATCCTTCACTGATTTCTTGTGATATTCTCTAATGATTTTAACCTTTAAGATATTTCTTACCTTAATATATGGTTGATTATGCTGTCAAATTGATTCCTAAACATTTTCCTTAATTAGAATATGCTGAACCTATCCTCTATTACATGTTTTATACTTGTGATATACTGAAACTATTTCCTTATGTGTTATATTCAGCCTCATATGGTTTCTTTCCTTATTTATCACTGTCTATTACCGTTCGAAGTTTACTCCTTAATTAAAGGAGATACTTTCACTGATTTTATATTATTTGATTCCTAGTTCCATAGTTAGTGCTGACTATGATTCTTGCGTGATTTTCTACCTAGTTTTCAAACTATATATACACTGCTCTTTCATAAACACGAAAACATTGGTTGAAAAACTCTTTCTTACACAAAAACTCTCTTCTGCTCTCTTTTCTTTGGTTACTTGCTATTGTTCTAAGTCAGCCGGCTGTAAGCCAAAGCTGATTACTATATTCTCTTGTTCTTCATTCTGTGTTTACTATCTTCTATACTGGTATGTCCTGATTTCAATTCCAGTTCCACAAACAATATGTTTCTTTTACTACTTCAATTCATCCTATTTTTAGTACGTTTCTATCTATGGTTTTGCTGTGAAACCTGTAGTTGATATATTTAAATTATTAGCATGTTATGTACTCCCTTCCCTTTGAATCAACATGCTTATGGAATGTTATCCCCTTTCTGTAGTATGTCTCAATGTGACTCTGTTCCCTTGTATGCTTAACTAGTTTTAGTATGAACCTATCTTTGGCAAAACAACTTGTACCCTTAAATTACTTGGTCCAGTGTTAATTCTGAAGTTCATGCTACACCCTAACCCCTTGAACCCTCTTAGAATGTTTCTGATTCTGTATCTATGTAGACTTCTGCCTACTATGTGTTCACCATTATGTGCTCTACCTGCCCCCAATCCCCCATTACCCCTGTGTGAAGGCTTGTGGTGCTAAGCCTTTCTTGTTTCTTTGTTCTATATGTGATGCTGAACCTGTTTTGGTTCTGAGGTTGGTCTGTTGTTTTTTGATTGCCTTACTTTTTTTGAAACTGCCTCATTGCATAACTCCTCTGTTGTTTTACAAAACTATTTCAAACAAGTCTCTTTTCAAACTATTTTCCTACTTAAACTTTTTCAAAACTATGTCAATCACTCTCACCCTACTCTTAGGTTCCTAAGTTCTGCCCCTCTAATGTGCGACTGCTTAGGGATCCCTACGAGATTCTTCTAAACTCTGATGCATTAGAGCTGGGTCTTCTCACTGCACTTACTCAATTATGGTTGTGAAATCTGGGTGTAAGCACTGCCCGAGATCCTTTGAGGTCCTTAGGGAACTCTGACACACTCGGATATTGAGAAAGGCTATGAAACATCTAAGCATTTGAGGTTCTAGAAATCTGGGCCTATTTTCAGGTTCCCTATAGTGTAACTTCAAATTTTTGCCTTATCTGTCTATGTGATTCATTCAATATTGGTTTGTAATAATTATTGTAAACGAATATTGGGGCTGGCTAGTGAAAAAGAGGAGGGTAGCTATACATGTTATGAATATCAAAGGCTAGAAAACATGCTTTAGGTTTACATTATTTTGTATGTCCATTAGAATTCATGTTTAGGACCAACACATGCAAAGCATATCATGCTCTTAGGTTTAATGTATACTGTTTTAGCATCTCGTTTTGACATTCCTATTATCACTTAGAAATCATGTTTCTAGGATAAACGACAACATTAAAATAAACTGTTACTTATACACATTTTTGATATCATACTCTAACCTGCTGTGCATTTAGAAATCATGCTTTAGGAATTCTGCATAAAAATCATTCTGTACCTTATATGTGCATGTTAGATACCATGTTTAGGATCTCGTTTATACTCGCTCAGTTACACCTAGTTAAACTACTAATTCATGAAAAAAGATACAAAATAGTCTCATCCTGTTTTAAACAAATTGGTAATAATCTCTACATATCTTACAAAACTTATTACAACATGCTCTAGGTAAAATAACTCCTACACTGTTCTAGTAACAATTGCGCATTATCCCACGCCTAGGCAAGCCTTAGGTAATCAAATTTCTTGTAAAACTTGAAACTGCCTCTTTGTGTTTACTGCTAAATGGTTAACATGCTTAAAATCAGTAGGCAAATTGATTAGGCCCCTGATTCTAAGTTTATAAAATAAATCCCGTATCTCTTGGGTTCTGATACTCACCTAGACATCATGTCTTAGGATCATGTTTGACAATACTGGCATTGTTTGTGTTTGAGTCGTGCTTTTTACATGCATTATCTCTGGAGGTAAACCTGAGCCTCTTATTTGCTCTTTCCTGCTCTCATTTGCTAAAGTCCTATGTGTTCTTGCTTGTCGCCTTAGTATTTTCTCCTTTAAATCATAAGGGTCTGTCTATAACTGCCTATAGGTAGAGGTCCTAAATTCCTCCAGGACCATTAAGAAGGGACGGATAACAGCACGCATAGAGATCGCTAAATAACTCTCTCTTTAATAATCGCTAAGGGATGTGAAAGTGTGGATATGGATATGATGAACGGTGCGCTAATGCAACGTGTATGTAATGACCCGGCCGGTCGTTCCGAGAGTTTAGCCACATTTCCCCCATTTTTGCTTCATTTTATGTGGTTCAGCTTCATTTATGTGTGTTGGGTCGGTTGGTTCGGGTTAAGAGTGGTCATGGTGAGAATTGAGGCATTTAGTCTCTCAAGGTAGCCTAATAGTTGAGAAAGTCAACTGAGAGTTGACTTACTGGTGAACGACCTCAGAATGTGAATTTTATGGCTCGGATAGCTTTGTTAGGTGATTAGGGACTTAGGAGTGTGTTCGGAATGAAGTTTTGATGTCCGATGTAGAATTAGGCTTGAATTGGCGAAAGTTAGTTTTTGGTGATTTCCGGTCGGCAGTGAAAAATAGGCTATCAGGGTTGTAATGGGATTATGGAAGTTAGATTAGGTCCGTAATGTCATTTTGGGTATGTGTGCAAAATTTCAGGTCAATCGGAGGTGTTTTGGTTGGTTTCGGCATCGTTGGCGAAATTTGGAAGTGTCAAAGTTCATAGGCTTGAATTTGATGTAATTTTGGTGTTTTCATGTTGTTTTTTGTGTTTCAAAGGCTCGACTAAGTTTGAATAATGATATGGGGTGTGTTGGTATGTTTGCTTGGTCCCCGAGAGGCTCGGGATTGATTTCGGATGGTTGGCGGAGTTTTGAACTTGGGAAATTGCACCAAATGGCTGCTGGTGTAAGTTTCTGGTGTTGGCCGAACCTGCGGATGGGTAGCCGCAGGTGCATTGCTGCAGGTGGGAAAGTCCATGCGCAGGTGCGAAGGGAGTCTAGGCAGAAGGAGTCCACAGGTACGAAGAGATGGCCGCACCTGCGAAGCCGCAAGTGCGGAGAAGGGGTTGCAGGTGCGAGAATTAGTCCGTTAGTGAGTTTTCGCAGGTGCACACCTGGGACCGCAGGTGCAGGTCCGCAGGTGCGATGAAAGGTCCGCAAGTGCGGATTTGCTGTGCATAGTAGTATAAAAAGAAGGCCTACGTGAAATTTTATTCATTTCACCATTGTTGCATGCGGTTGGAGCTCATTGAGGGCAATTTAAAGAGAGAGTTTGTGGGTCTTCAGTGGAGGTAAGTTCCCGAGTTATTAAAGTCGTTTCCATGCTATTTTGTTCGGATTAGGCTTGTAAATTGAAAGATTAAAGTAAGAAAAAGTTGGGAAAATGGGAGAAAAGATTTGAGAATTTCTTTTGGCAATTTTAGTGGGCAATTGTGGTCCGATTTTGATGTTCTAGGTATGTACAGACTCGTGGGAGGATAAGGGTTCTTGTGATGTAACTTTTATCGGATTCTGAGGTGTGGGCTCGGGGCTCGGGTTTGGCCGAATTTCGAGATTTTTGTATAAATTGATAGTTTTTGATTGGGTTGAGTTCCTTTAGTATATATTAATGATGTTAAACTGGTTTTGGTTAGATTCAGAGCAATCAGGAGCCAATTTGAGGGGCAAGAGCATAGCGGACTACTATTGTGGCCCGGTAGAGGTATGTAATGGTTATAAATCTTGTCCTGAGGGTATGAAACCCCGAACTTCATATTTCTCACTGATTTTTAGAATGGCGCACATGTCGGATGACGAGTATGTGGCGCACACTGATTTATGGATTGGACTTGGTCCTCCCCGCAGCAACTATTGAGTTGCGTATTTTACTCTAAACTATATGTTAAATTGTGTTCTAAAGATTACTGAAATATTTGGGCTATAAGCCATGTTTGGGGCCTCGTGCCGACTTGTTAGACCCCTTGGGGGCTTTTTACTGCTGTTTTACTCACTGTTTATTGATGATTTCATTCAGTCACATTGTGCTTACTGTTTTCGAAACTCAGCCTGATTTATACTACTTTGAGATTTAAAAATGATGTTTTGGGTCGGGTACCCCATTTTACTGATTCGCCCGAGGGGCTTTTAAGAGGTTCTGACTGAGTGAGGCTGAGGGCCTGATTTGTGAGGATATGATATGCCACTAGGTGGCTTGATATTAGCGCTTGGGGTGAAGGAGCCCCTCCGGAGTCTGCACACACCCCCACTGAGCGCACTGAGTGCCGAGTGCCAAGTGCCGAGTGCCGAGTGACGAGTGATTGGGAGGCATGAGTGACTGTGAGGTATGCCCGAGGGGCTGATTATGAGTGATGGTGAGGTACGACCGGGGGGCTGATTATGAGTGACTGTGAGGCATGCCCGAGGGGCTGATTATGATACATATTTTTGCCTGAGGGGCTACTTATGATTTTACCAGTTTTACTCGGAACTTATGAAATATGTTTTGCCCGAAAGGCCTTTTTATGATTTTCAGCATTTTTTTTACACTAAACTTCTTGAAAGTTATGTTGAAACTATTGGCAAGTATATTTTCAAATGATTTTTACTGAAATTGGCTTTTAAGCGTGATGATTTAACATATACATTGTTGGAAATAAAGCATGTGCTTATTGTGAATTGATGAATTGATTTTATTTGTTTCTTGCTGCTCAGACCTGATTTATTTTCATTACTGCTGAGTTGGTGTACTCACATTACTCCCTGCACCTTGTGTGCAGATCCAGTTGTTAGGGGCAGGGTGAGCTGTGTATCTGTTCCAGAGATTCTCGGAGGTTTGTGAGGTAGCTGCATGCGTCCGCAGTCCTGCTCTCTCTCCTGCTTACTAATATAAAATTTATTTTCTTTTGAGTTGTATATTTTATGTAGATTCTCATGACCAGTGACTTCGGGATCTCGTGGTTGTATTTAATATTCAGTATAGCTTTAACTGTTTTATAAATGTTTAAAGGAAACCTTTATGGGTTATTACTATAGTAAAGATGTAAATGGAAGCTTATTATGATTTGAGTGTAGCTTTGGCTGTCCTAGTTCCACGATAGGAGCCATCACGACTGGCTTAGATTTGGGGTTGTGAAAGTTTGGTATTTGAGTGTTAGGTTACATAGGACTCACCGGTCATGAGCAGGTTTAGTAGAGTCTTGCGGATCGGTACGGAGACGTCTGTATTTATCTTCGAGAGGCTGCGGAACCCTTAGGAAAAATCTCACATTCTTGAATTCTTGTCATGCGAACCCATTTAATTTAGCCAAGAGCGTAACTCTTGAATTCCTTCCATGTATTCGAACGTGCACGAGAGCACTTGGTATCATCTGTGCATCGACAACTTGTGATTTCCATGGATGAGATGTGATTTTGGCATGTTGGTAATGGGCCAGTCTGCAGGACTTGAGGCCGGATTCATTATGTGGCTTGAGTGCTGAGATTTTCATTGTGTGGGCACATGTATTTGGGGACTTATGTGTCCGTTGATGTCCTTATTAACGGGACCTTGTGACTAGATAGCTACGTGGTGAGTGTGATTTGATGGTTAGATGTGTTCAGGCTATGATTTGTGACAAGAGGGTTGGCTGGAAATGTGGCAAGATTTATTGAGTGTTTGATTTCTGTCTCGGTTTGGTATATGGCCTTGAGTTGTGAGTATATTGGAAGACCTCTCATGTTGTGAAGTGAAACGGATTTTTTTATTGGGTTATGAGTTCCTGGTGATGTCTTTTGAGCTGATCATTTCCCCAGTAGCGTTCATATATTTGATTAACGGTGTATTCCAGTCGTATTATCACTCCTTGCTATTGTATTCATTGATGGCGTCCTGGCATATTGGCGTATCCAGGAGTAGCATACTCAGTAATTGAGGATGGCATTATAGGGATTCAAGGAGGAGAGGCTCTATGCAAAATTCTCCGAGTGTGAATTTTGGCTCGGTTCAGTAGCATTCTTAGGACACGTGGTGTCCAGTAAGGTTATCCATGTGGTCAGACATGTTGGGTAGAGCTTCCAGAAGCTCAAGATTTCTGTGACCACCGCTCCAGTGTTAGTTCTGCCATCAACTTCAGGTTTTTACCGCATTTTGTGATGCCTTGAGGGTAGGCGTTGTTTGTGTTTAGATGCAGAAGGGTGTAGCGATTGCGTGATAGTTATGGTCTTCGGAAGTGTATAGAGAGATATTATGTTTGAGGCTAGCGGGCAGGGGTATCTTCTGCGGGTTGTCCTAGGGTGTGTGGTCCCTATGTAGTTCTGTAATAAGTTCTCTTCTACCAGTAAATGATATATGTTGTAATTGGAGTTTAGATCGCTTGTGGAAGTTGGGATGACTGTTACAATGGTGAATGCGAGATTTGCAGATGACTTGAGCTGTTAGATGGGTGGTGTTATATGGGCATTGTGAGTTATTGTTTGTTTCGATCGTTGGCTTTGAGCCAAGTGGGGGAGTCTGTTAATGATGAGTTGATTGCACGATTTTGTGTGGTATGGGTTTCAGTTCGAGGTATACTGGTAAATCAGCTGTGACCTGTAGTCGTGGGGTTTGGGAATGTCACGAGTAATGGAAATTTCTTCGATATAGGTTGTAATGTACTCTGTTGGGTAATTGGGTTCTATTGAATGATTTAGTGGAAATTGTAAAAGGTGTAGTGTGTGCAGTGTATGAATTTGCTTGTGGCTTCAAGTGGGTGGATTACTTTCCTAGTATGTTAGTGTGCAAACGGGTCAGGTCGATTCTGCCTAAATTGGTCAGTGTGATTGAGATTTACGTTAGAGGGTGTCAAGACTTGTGGTATTTTTACATCGTCACGGATTCTACATATCAATATCAGGAAGGTGAAGGTAATGGCTTTAGATTTGCAGGAAGTCTCTTCAGGGTAAGTATTTTGAATGTGGTACTTTTGGGGATATTTGAGAGAGTATTCGGCGGCTTATGATCCTTAGGCGGTACGGTTTTGTGCTTGGGTCGCGTGTGGTGAGTCTGGGTTGAAAATTGTGGTATTACGGTAGGAAGAAGTATCAATTTGAAGGTAAGTCAGAAGAAACTTGGGTAAATAGGGAAACTTGGTAGTAGGTCGGATCGACATGGTAAGGGATACAACTAGTTCTTTGGGTGGTTCATGAGGTGACGAGTTTTTACGGGTTCTTCTTAGCAATGCTCTTGGATTATTGGTGGCCTGCGTAGCTTGGTTGAGTTAGAAGAATTCAGTCCTGATGATTTGGTGTTGCACAAATGGGATTTCGGATAGTTCCTGATGGTTTCTACCGCAGTTAAGGGTGCATATTTCCTTTTGGCATGAGGTGCGGGTGACGTGAGTCACACCTCCTTTTTCTGCTACCCCCATATTAATGAAGGGTAGGGAGGGAGTTTTTCCAATTAAAGTGACATTATTCAAATTTGGGATTTATTTTAGTTTTCAGAGTCCCCACCCGGATTTTTACGGTGTTCCGGGACACCATTTATTTATTGAAATCCCAAACCGAGGAAATTTTGACTCTGTTTTAAATGTCTGCGACCAGAAATCCGAGTAAGGAATTCTGTTAACCCGGGAGAAGGTGTTAGGCATTCCCGAATTCCGTGGTTCTAGCACGGTCGCTTAACTATTATTATTTGGCCTAAATCGTCTGTTTATTTACATATCTTTGCCTATTGTGCTTTTAACCTCTTTCACTTTTCAGCCGCTTTTAATATTCATAGACTTATCTTGAAAACAAGTCACGATGGTGTGCATTTGTTATTTTTAAACACATTATAATTACGCCACATGTAATGTACCCGTAATTACAACATGTGATTTTTATTATGATTTTGAAGTTAAGGACGGGGACATGAGTTGTCGCTCCCGAGTGTTGGTTAGGTAGCTTCGGTATAATATTTGATTTTTCTATCAAAATTTCGAACTAAAGGTATCCATTCTACCTAGAAGATCTCCTAAACGATATTCGTTGTTCTAAAAGAACATCTTGTAGGCTATGGCCTCATCTAGCCACGTTTTATCACATCAGGCCATCCTAAGTCATCTCTCCGTGTGATAGGACTACTAGTTCTGAAAATAATTTGTTTTAGCCCATGATGGCAAACGTGAGAATCAGAATATCCCTTGTTCGTTTAGATATATA
>ML405563.1:0-73508 GCA_005239525.1 Nicotiana knightiana | reverse complement strand
CAATGGTTTTCTCTCTTTGAATCCTTTGAATCCTTCGAATTCTCCTTCGAATTCCTCCCTCAAATTGTGTTTCCGGGGTCTATTTATATGTTTAGGACGAACCCTAAACGTGTAGGAGACTTCTATTCCAATCGGGAAACACTTAAACTCGTCAAAACTCGGAATTGACCAAACTTGGGACCTGGTGTTTGGGCCCTATCGCCTGGCTAATGCCAGGCTAAGGCTGTCGTTTAAGCTCTAAAGGTGTTTCAGCTCTAGCGCCTGGCTAACACCAGGGAGGGTCAGGCGTTTGGGCTCTGGCGCCCGGCTAAATCCCGGTGCACTCCTCCTCGCCTCTTGAGCGTATTTTCGATGTATTTGCATCCATTTAGCTCGTTTTCTATCTCCAATTCACCTACACATGAAATAGACTCTATTATGCACATAAAAAGTGTATTTTTATCATTAACGCACATGAAAATAAGGCATATAATATGTTAAACCATGAATTCTAGCCTCGCATCATGAGTTATCTGTAAAATTTGGTAAGAAACGGACTTGGTTTGACGTGTTTCGGATCAAAATCAGAGAATTTAGAAGTTTATGAAGTTTGAGAAAATTCTATAGATTTTTGAGTTTAATTCATTGTTTTTGATGTTATTTTGATGTTTATGTTAATGGAATAAGTTCGTAGGATGATTTTGAAGTCGTGTGTATATTTGGTTTTGAGCCCCGATGGCTCGGGTGAGTTTCAGATAGGTGTCGGGGTGCAAAGAGTTGGAAAGAATCTGGTTTTTGATCTGTTTCTTGTGTTCTCTGTTTTGATTTCCGCAATCGCGGTATGACTTGAGATCGCGATGTGTCTATGGATGGGGGTTGGGAAATTACCCTACGAGAACGCAGGGTCTGGGTTGCGATCGCGGAGCCTGGGGGCAGTACTCTATGCGATCGTGAAGGGCCACACGCGAACGCGTAGTGAAAATGCAAGTTGGGGACTGGGTGCTATTTTTCTCACTACGAACGCGACCTCTGTGTCGCGATCGTGGTAGTCCGTGTTGGTATACTCTGTGATCGCAATCCTTTCTTCACATTCGCGATGGTCAGTGTCAAGTACTCTCCGCGATCGCAGCCCCCTCTTCGCGATCGCGAAGGCTTATTTCGCCTAGTCATTTTAAAGCCTTAAAAATAGAATGCTACTTCGGGAATTTTCATATTTTTAACCCTCTCCTTCTTCTCCAAGCCCCATAGAGGAGTTCCAAGCTACTCTTCCTCCATAACCACTTAGGCAAGTCATCTTAACTCTAGTTTCTTCCATTTTCCTTCATCAAACACTAAATTCTAGGCCTAAAAACATGGAATCAACGGTAGAAATTGGGGGTTTTGGGTAGAGTTAGGGCTTTTGGAGATTTTGGGAATTCAACCTCATTTTGGGGTCGGATTTCAAAATAAATTGTAAATTCGGGTTCGTGGGGGAATGGGTGATAAGGTTTTGGTCCGAACATGGAGTTTGTACCAAGCGGGCCCGGGGTCGAATTTAGTATTTCTGGAAGAATTATGGGAAATGTATAAATAGGCTTTGGGATTGAGTTATTGAATTATTATTGATGTTATTAAGTCAATTATGTCTAGATATTATCGTTTCGTAGTCGGATTCAAGAGGAAAGGCCGTGATTGAGGCTTGACTTGCATTCTTGGAGCCGAGGTAAGTGCTTGGCCTAACCTTAGCTTGAGGGGATAGGTATAGAGTCTTATTTGCTATGTGTAGTTCACGTCCAATGTATAGGTAAGGTGACAGGTACCTACATGTCGTGGTCAAGCATGCCCGCAAGTAGATTTTGATGGGTTGTTTAATGTTCTTTGACATTCTCCGTATTGTGAATTATTGGGAACCTTGAAAGTGGTACCTTGAGGTCACTTCATGACGTAGAAAGTTATTGACTATGTGGTCGGTCGAGGACTTTTAGTGTTGACATTATACCTCTGAGTGAGATTGTTCATAGCTGAGTCCCTTGCCGGGACAGTAGAATTTTGTTGATTATTTCTGAACATTTGAAATGTCGTATTGTTAAAATTTCATATCAATTGCTGCTTTTACACTCACCATTCATGAGGGGACATTCCATGCTGATTGATTATTATTTATGCGCGAGGGGACATTTCGTGCCGTGTTTATGATATATATATGCACGAGGGGACATTTCCTGCCGTGATTGTGATGATTTATGCACGAGGGGACATTCCGTTCCATGTTTATATTATTTACGCGCAAGGGGACATTTCGTGCCATGTTTATATTATTTATGCGCGAGGGGACATTCCGTGCTGATTGATTATTATTTATACGCGAGGGGACATTCCGTGCCGTGTTTATGATATATATATATGCACGAGGGGACATTCTGTGCCGTGATTGTGATGTTTTATGCACGAGGGGACATTCCGTGCCATGTTATGTTGTTTATGCACGAGGGGACATTCCATGCCATATTTATTATTGTTATGCACGAGGGAACATGCCATGCTGTTTCTTTTCACTGTTTAATTCGTGTTGTCAATCCCCGTTATTATTTTCGGATATTTTAGATTGTTGTTTCGTTTCTGTCATTTCAGCATTTGTTATCTCTTATCCCCAGCATCTTCTTCCCCGTAATTGTATTCTTATTTATTTTCTGCTATACTATTGAACTGCACAGGTTCAATTTGTTGTCGTGTCCTAGCCTCGTCACTACTTCGCCGAGGTTAGGCTCAGCACTTACTCGGTACATATGGTCGGTTGTACTGATGCTACACCTGCACTTCTTTATGTTGTGCAGATTACGTAGCCGGACCCAGTGGACATCGCTAGTAGGAGTGTCCTTCAGTCCATTCCAGACGACACCGAGGTAGTTCCGCATGGAGTTCGTGGATCTCGGCGTCCCTGTATATCTTTCATTCTGTCTTTTATGTGTTTTCCAGATAGATACATCATTTTATTTTAAAACTGTTGTTTTAGTCAAATCTTAGACTAGTTCGTGAGGTTTTGACTCCACTTCTGGGTTGTACTTAAAGGGATTTCTGCGTTACTAGCTATCGTTATTTAGAATTATGTTAATTCTTCCGCACTTTGTTTCAATTATATAGTCAGTGTTCGCTATTTTCACTTGTTAATAAATCAATACAGTTAACCTGTTGGGTTGCCTAGCGGGTGCAATGTTAGGTGCCATCATGGCCTGAAGGTGGGATTTCGGGTCTTGACACGGATCCAAGTATAGGTCAACTATAATATTTATGACTTGTCTGTCGAATTTGGTGAGAAACAGAGTTGATTTGACGCGATTCGGACATTCGGTTGTGAAAAATAGAGGTTTAAAATTTTCTTGAAAATTTCATTTCATTTGGCATCTGATTCATAGTTCTAGGTGTTATTATGCTGATTTAATCATGCGAGCGAGTTCGTATGATGTTTTAGGACTTGTGTGCATGTTTGGTTTGGAGCCCCAAGGGCTTAGGTGAGTTTCAGATAGGCTACAGGGTGAATTAGACTTAGAAAAATTTGGTGGTTTGCTGCATCTAGTGTTCTGTTGCGTTGTGCTTCGCGATCGTGAAGCCATTCTTGTGATCACAAGGGGATCATGCTAGGGAGGATTTTACACTATGCGAACACGAGACCATGGTCGCGAACGTGGAACATTGGGGGGTTTTCTTTACGCGAACACGGCCCGTCATACGCGAACGCGTATCTTTAGCTAGGCTAGACAGGGACTTAGGGTGAGTCTATGCGAACGCGAACCAGTATCACGAACGCGAAGGTGGGCGGGCTATACCTTCGCGAATTCATGGAGTCTCCCGCGATCGCATAAGCCCTTAAGGCTCTGCTCTTCACGAACTATGTGTTCACGCGAACGCGATGAACACTGACGTCCAGCGATAGAAGAATCCCAATTACGGGATTTTACTATTATTTCAAAATTTTAAAAACTAAAGGACCTAGAGGTGATTCTCCCATAAGATTTTCTTCCCTAATTTGTTGGTAAGTGATTCTAACCTACTTTCTTTCAATTACCTATTACATTTCAAGAGTTTCAACCTAAAATCTAGGATTTTCATGGTGGAATTGGGGGTTTGGGTAGAATTAGAGATTTTTGCAAAGTTGGAATTTTGACCTTGAATTGAGGTCGTATTTCGAAATAAATTACATAATTGGGCTCGGGGGTGAACGGATGAATGGATTTTGGTTCGAACCTTGGGTTTTGACCAACCGGGTCCATGGTCGATTNGGGGGGGGGGGGGAACTTGGGGAATCTAAATTTATGCATTGTAGTTGATTTCTTTAGAAATATTTGACATTATTTAGGCATTTGTGGATAGATACGAATGGTTTGAAGGTGGATTCTAGAGGAAAAAATGTCATTGAGCATTGAGTGGCCTGTGAGTCGAGGTAAGTGTTGTGTCTAACCTTGACTTGAGGAAATTAAGAAACCTTGGCCAATTTGTTATGTGAATTGCATGAGAGCGACATATATTTGAGGTGATGAGTATTTATGCCCGCCTCTTCCCTGTCTTGATTGTTACATGCTCTATTTGTGTTCTAATGCCCAATTTCTACTTGTTGGATTTTTTTTCCTCCTGTTAATGATACTAGTTCTTCCATAGTCTCATTAACTCCTATTAATTGCCTAAGCTGGTTTATCGGTACCGTTTTGTTGTATTCTCTGAATTAGCCTCGCTGTGTAGTATTATTTATGTGAACTTCCATGGTGTACAAGCTTCCTATTTGTTTCTGTTTGGGGTTTATGTATTGTGAAGGGTTTCTCTGATTAGAATTGTGAAATTCCTGTACATACTACATAATGAATATTTATATGGTGGGATCGGGTTGCACGCCGCAACATGTGGTCAAGGATGATATATTAAGGAGGAATAAGGGTGAATTGATACTGTACGGAAGGAACGGGTTGCACGCCGCAACAGGTGAAATAAGGGTGGATTGATTGGTGGAATAAGGGTGAACTATGATTTTGTTATTGTGATATGGTGGAGTCGGGTTGAATGTTACAACACTTTTATTTATATTCTGTTTTTTATGCTATTATGAGGAGGTAGGGTAGGAATATGAGATATAAGGCGTGATCGGGTTGCACGCTGCAACAACCTATGTGTTATGCTTCCCCTGAACTATGTTAGCTTTACGATATTCTTTATTGCACTTAAGGATTGGTAATTTCTGAACAATGTTGACTTATTTCGGAGAGTTGTAGTTATTTCTTGCAAGTTACTGCTTATTCCTATTATGTCTCTCTTTTCTGATTTTATCATATATACCGCATACAGGTTGTAGTGTGAGTGACCCGTCATAGCCTCATCACTACTTCGTCGAGGTTAGGCTTGGCACTTACTAGTACATGGGGTCGGTTGTACAAATACTGCACTCTACACTTCCTATGCTGGTTTTGGTGCTGGTCCGAGCTGATCGTGAGGTTGGCTGCAGGATTCATCTGATAGGAGACCCAAGGTAGATATGCCAGCATCCGCAGACCTTAGCGTCCCCTTCTATACATTACACTTTACTATTTATTTCATTTCGAATTTTTATTTATTTCTTTCAGACATTTACTTGTAGTGAAATCTTAGAAGTTCGTGAATTGTGACTCCAGATTCTGGGTAGTAGTATATATTTTGAAGCTATTATATATAACTCGGCACTCATTTTAACTCGCTGTAGCTTATTTGTTGTTAATTACAGAAATGTAACAAAATTGGCTTAATGATTCTCTAACATTGGCTTGCCTAGCAAGTGAAATGTTAGGCACCATCATGGTCCCGATGGTGAGAATTATGGATCATGACAAGTTGGTATCGCAGCACTAGGTTTCCTAGGTCTCACAATTCACGAGCGAGCTTAGTAGAGTCTGGGGGATCGGTACGGAGACGTCTGTACTTACCTCCTAGAGGCTATGAAGCTTAGGAATAAAATTTCACTTCTATTATTCTCTGTCGTGCCATTTTGTTTTCTTAATACTGATTGAACTCTTCTACTCTTATTCTCTTGCAGATGGCGAGAACCTGTACTGCATCTTTAGCTGAGCAGTAGCCACAACCTCCAGTGGCAGCTCCTACGAGGGTCAGAGTTCGAGGCCGTGCTAGAGGCCGAGGCAGGGGTAGGGCTCAGCACAGAGCCCGAGCAGCAGCCCTAGTAGTGGAGCCTCAGGTAGAGTTTGACAAGGATATTCCAGCTCAGACTGTTCCTGCCGGGCCAGCTCAGGTTCTAGAGGGGTTCATTGCCACCCCAGTGCTTCAAGACGCTTTGGTCCGTTTGGTGGGACTTATGGTTAGTGTGGCCCAGACTAATGCATTTCCCATGGTACTAGCCATCTCTCAGGCTAGAGGAGGAGCCCAAACTGCTTCTACTCACACTCCAAAGCAGATGGCTCCCTAGTATCAGACTCCAGCAGCTCATCCGGTCAGAATAGTTCAGCCGGTTGTTACAGCACAGACCGGTGATGGGCCAACTATGTCTTTTGATGCTTTGTGGAGATTGTACAGGTTTACCAAGCTCTAACCAGTTCACTTCAGTGGTGCTACTTCGGACGATCCCAAAGTGTATCTTGACAGCTATCATGAGGTGCTACGGAACATGGGTATCTTAGAGACCGACGGGGTCAACTTTGCTCCATTTCAGATGGCTGGTTCCACCAAGAAATAGTGGAGAGATTATTTGTGGAGAGACCATGTGGGTCGCATGCTCTTAATTGGAACCAGCTCTCTCAACTCTTCCTAGTGAAGTTTCTTCCTGTAACATTGAGAGAGGAGCATCGTCGTCAGTTCGAGTGTCTCGAGCAGGGTAGTATAATTGTTACTCAGTATGCGACCCGTTTTGTGGATTTGTCCCATCATGCTCTTATTTTGCTTCCCATATTGAGAGAGAGAGAGAGGGTGAGAAGGTTTATTAACAGGCTTGCTCAACCCATTAGATTGCAGATGGCTAAAGAGACTATGAGCGAGATTTCTTTTCAGGCGGCTGGAAATATTGCCAAGCGAGTTGAGACAGTTCTTGCATAGGGAGGTCATGGGTCTTAAAAGAGACCTCATCATTCCAGTGGATTCAACGGTGTCTCATGTGGAGTCAAGGGTGCTTTTGGTAGGGGCTATCATCCCAAGGATTAATAACAGTGGGGCCCAGCCCCGTTGTTATGCTTTTCCAGCAAGGCCTGAGGCTGAGTCATCCGATGTTGTTATTACATATACTATTTCAGTTTGCAGTAGAGATGCGTCAGTTCTATTTGATACGGGATCTACTTACTCCTATGTGTCATCCTATTTTGCTTCATATTTGGTTGTGCCTCGTGATTCTTTGAGTGCTCCTATGTATTTGTCCGCACCTATGGGGGATGATGTTGTTGTATATTGTGTTTATCTTTCATGTGTTGTCACCATTGGGAGTCTTGAGACTCGTGTAGATCTTCTACTTCTCGATATGTTCGATTTTGATGTCATTTTGGGTATGGATTGGTTGTCACCTTATCATGCTATATTGGCTTGTCACGCCAAGACGGTGACCTTAGCCTTGCCGGGGTTGCCTCGATATAGTGGAGAGAGACTTCTGGTCATTCTACCAGCAGGGTTATCTCTTATGTGAAGGCTCGACATATGGTCGAGAAGGGGTGTCTAGCTTATTTGTCTTATGTCCCCGATTCTCGTGCAGAGGTTACTTCCATGGATTCAGTGCCAATTGTTCGTGAGTTCCCAGAGGTGTTTCCTGAAAACCTCCCGAGGATGCCAACCGATAGGTATATCTATTTCTGTATTGATTTGGCTACGGGCACTCAGCCCATCTCTATTCCGCCATACCACATGGCCCCACCATAGTTTAAGGAATTGAAGGAACAAATGTAATATTTTCTTGATAAGGGCTTCATTAGACCTAATGTCTCGCCCTGGGGTGCACCTGTGTTGTTCGTGAAGAAGAAGTATGGATCAATGAGGATGTGTATAGATTATCGGCAGTTGAACAAAGTCACCATCAAGAACAAGTATCCATTGCCGAGGATTGATGATTTATTCTATCAGCTTCAGGTTGCCAAGGTGTTTTAGAATAATGATTTAGATCTAGCTACCATTAGTTGAGGACTAGGGAATCTGATGTCCCTAAAACATCTTTCTAGACTCGGTACGGGCATTATGAGTTTCAAGTGATGTCTTTTGGGTTGACAAATTCCCCAGCAACATTCATGGATTTGATGACCGAGCTTTCAAGACTTATTAGGAAATGTTTGTAGATCGTGTTTATTGATGACATGTTGATCTACTCTCACAGTCAAAAGGAGAATGAGCAACATCTCAGGATCGAGCTTCATACTCTGAGAGCTAGTCAGTTGTATGCTAAATTTTCAAAGTGCGAGTTTTGGTTGAATTCAGTCGCTTTTTTGGGGCATGTTGTATCAGCAGAGGACATTCATGTATATCCCAAGAATATTGAGGCAGTCCAGAACTATCCTAGACCCACTCCAGCTACGGAGATCAGGAGTTTCTTGGGTTTGGCGGGCTATTACCATTGATTTTTGGAGGGGTTATCAACTATAGCAGCCCTGTTGACCAAGTTTACCTAGAAGAGTGCCCCATTCAGATGGTCAGACCAGTGTGAGGCGAGCTTTCATAAGCTCAAGACTGCTTTGACTACAACACCAGTGTTGGTGTTGCCCACATGTTTAGGATCTTATACGGTATATTGTGATGCGTCCCGTGTTGGGCTCAGTGCGGTATTGATGAAGGAGGGCAGGGTATATGCATATGCGTCGCGGTAGTTGAAGGATCATGAGAAGAATTACCTTGTCCATTCCATTATTCATGCGTTGAAGATATGGAGGCACTATCTTTACGGCGTGTCGTGTGAGGTTTTCATGGATCATCGGAGCCTTCAGTATTTGTTTAAGAAAAATGACCCAATTTGAGGCCGATGAGGTGGTTGGAGCTATTGAAATACTATGATATCACCATCTTGTATCATCCCGGGAATGCCAATGCGGTGGCTGGCGCATTGAGTAGTAAGGAAACGGGTATGGGCAGCCTTGCGTTCATTCCAGTCGGCGAGAGGCCGCTTGCATAAGATGTACAGATATTGGCCAACCAGTTTGTGAGGTTGGATATTCCAGAGCCCAGCGGTGTTCTAGCTTGTACAATCGCTCAATGTTCTTTGTTTGAGCGCATCAGAGATCAACAATATACGAACCTCATTTATTGGTTCTTTGGGACACAGTGCTTCATGGTGTTACCAAGAAGGTTACGGTTGGTGTTATGAGGAGATAAGGGAGGAATATGAGATGTACGGTGGGATCGGGTAGCACGACGCAACAACCTATGTGTTTATGCTTTCCCTGAACTATGTTAGCTTTATGATATTCTTTATTGCACTTAAGGATTGGTAATTTCTGAACAATGTTGACTTATTTCAGAGAGTTGTAGTTATTTATTGCAAGTTACTGCTTATTCCTATTCTGTCTCCCTTTTCTTTATCATATATACCGCATACAGGTTGTAGTGTGAGTGACTCGTCATAGCCTCATCACTAATTCGTCGAGGTTATGCTTGGCACTTACTATAACATGGGGTCGGTTGTACAAATACTGCACTCTGCACATCCTATGCAGGTTTTGGTGCTGGTCCGAGCTGATCGTGAGATTGGCTTCAGGATTCATCTAATAGGAGACCCAAGGTAGATCTGCCGGCACTTGTAGACTCTGGTGTCCTCTTCTATACATTACACTTTACTGTTTCTTTCATTTGGAAAATAGTTGTATTTCTTTCAGACATTTACTTGTAATGGATTCTTAGAAGTGCGTGAATTGTGACTCCAGATTCTGGGTAGAAGTATATACAGTGAAGTTGTTACATATAACTCCGCACTAATTTTAACTCGTTTTAGCTTATTTGTTGTTAATTACGGAAATGTAAAAGAATTGGCTTAATGATTCTTTAACGTTGGCTTACCTAGCAAGTGAAATGTTAGGCGATATCATGGTCCCGACGGTGGGAATTCTGAGTCGTGACACTTTCTTTTCGTTGTTGAACCTCTCATTGATTAATCAATGTGGGATATTCTGAATCCTCATTACTAATAAAATCCAAATGCTCTATGTTTTGTCCTTCCTCTCCCATGTAAAAGAAAAAATCGCGCCTTGCAGTCTTCATGTGATAAATAGCTTGCGCTTGATAAAACATGCTCAATATTTTCCAACATAGAACAATGAGAAAAGGAAAAGACGAACTTTTATTCTCAGAATTGATCAAATACATGTATTAAATTGTGATTATTGATCAAATCAACTTCCCTATGGAATGTATTTTGATATGTTATATAGTATAGATGTTAATTCCATGCGCTTTTGATGCACTCACGAAGTTCTGAAAATTATAGAATAATATACTCAATGGTAGATACAACATATAGTTAAATGGTTCAGCTGAATTTAGTATGTTCGGTAGAGTATAAATGTATATATACATATAGAAAATCGTTACTTACTGAACATAGTCAATCTTAATAACGCCAACGACAAGATTAGCAATGGTTGAAAAGGCTTCTTTAGAGAGATCTAGGGTTCCACCACATCCAGGGGAATGATCAACAATCTTGACCACGATACTCTTTCCGGTGCAAGGGTGTGGCACTGGATTTGTTGGACCTATGCATGTGACATTGAATGTTTTGCCACATATTGCTATAATGGTACCTTGAGGTGTGTTTCCATAACATGTTGAAGCTGCACCAACAATAATAATTCCGAATTAGCTATATCATTTTTTGGTAGGTAATATTAAGCAAACAATTGAATTAGACACTTGCATTGTTGCTCACTTGAATAAAACAATTGTTCTTGTTTTGTTTCGAAAGTCAAATGACTCATGTATCATTAATAACCTTTTTATTTTTATTACTTTATAAAAAAGGAATATGTTCATCATTTTTCATTCTGTTTTTTCTTATCAATAAAGCTCTTTTTTTAAGTTTAAATTATAGTGTTGCTAGTGTAAAAAATATCAAGTCATATATAGGTAATAATTGCAGTTAAATATCTCAATAAATATAAATTATGATAACCTAATAAAAATGATAACTAACTTGATATTATAAATTTAAAATTACTTATAGAGTAGAGAAAATTTATTCTACTCAATGTATACAATGTAAATCCTATTTTGTTTAGGTCTATTAAAATTTTAATTAAAGAAAACTAAAATACTTACGAACATATTGCGTATAAAATATGGCAGTCCCTGGTGTAGCCAAAGCTATAGAAAGCAAAGTAGCCACAACACCAATAATGAGCAAAATACTTTTAGGAATTGCCATTACTTTTATAAAACTTTTTTTACTTCACTGATATAGTATTTAACCAACCACTGTAGTATTTTTTCTAAGTGTCCATTAAATAAAACATGGTAACCAGTTAAGAGAATTAAGACAATTCATTTATTATGTATTTCTTGTCTTACTATATCCATTTGAATTACAAAATTTTATATTCCACTTGTGATTGAATAATAATAGTACTATTATCTGAAGGCGATATTCTTTAGGTAGGTTAATTATTACATATCACTTGAGATATGGCAAGTTAATAATTGTTTTTCATCGTAAATCAATAAAGAATGTTTTATCTCTTTAGCCTTGTGCAAACTATTGAAATTTATCCTCCGATAGCAATTAAGAGATCTCCGTTAGTATGGTGGAAGATTGGACTGAATGGCCCAATAATGTACTGGTATCTAATAACCTCCCGACTGTCACGACCCGGAATCCCCGCCATCGGAACCGTGATGGCGGCTAACATTTCACCTGTAAGGCAAGCCAATGTTAGAATAGTTTTTAGCTATTTTTAACAAAATAGATTAACTGATACAAATTACACTGAAATAAAACTGAGATAAAGTGAGAAAAGTCATAACAACTGCAATATGCAGATACAACCCCAGTTCTGGTGTCACAAGTGCATGAGCGACTAGAATAATACAGATAATGGTCTGAATGAAAGCAAAAATATCTGAAAGGAAATAAACTGCTAGGCTAAGGTAGAAGGGGACTTCAGAGCTGCGAACACCGAGAAGCTGTACCTCAAGTCTCCTTCTGATGGTCAATCCGAGCAATCTTCTGACCGCCGCTAGGACCGAATCCAAAACTGCACAAGAAGTGCTGAGTGTAGTATGAGTACAACTGACCCCATGTAATCTGTAAGTGTCCAGTGCGCGGTCCCGTACCTGGGTGGTTTCTTGCGCAGTTCTTCGTTTCACTTGTTGAGTGCACTATTATTTGTTGATCCTCGAACACAATCCCAACTTACCCCATGGGATTTTACTCAGACATCAAAGCTCCATAAAAGCTTGAATTATCTCCCTAACGTCATTGTAATTCGGAATCACTCATGCGAAGCATAAAACACACACTCAGTGCAGCTTAATTCCATTTAAAGCTCGAGCACTAGTAAATGCAGCGAATTAAAGTGCAATTAGTGGCCAAAAATACACAATTATATCCTACCATCAACACCCCACACTTAAACCATTGCTCGTCCCCGAACAATCAAACAACACTTCACCTAAATACGCTATTTTTCAACAACACTCAAGACTCATCATACTTAGACTCCTTAAAACAGATTAAGTACAATACTGTAACATCGTAACCTCAAATTTTGACTCAACAACACCACGTATTATCTATAACCTGCTCACTTAATCTAACATAAAGGTAAAGAATTACCTTTCCTTCATGAATCAAGTTCCTTCACACAACAATAGAGAGTAGTTCCACACGCCATAAAAGCTAAGAACAATTAGGAACTCAAGATATAAAGAATTTACTCAATCTCATAAACAACGTCCATATTCCACAAAAGATGAACCATAGGATTTCCCGTAGTGTACGAATCTACAAATTGAGTTCATTCAGTCAAGGATCAGGTAGGACTTTAATTTATTGTAATGTAGGCTGCGAAACATGTAGGATATGTTTCGATATAATAGTGACTACACCTCCCTAAGAACTTTAATACATATACTTAACCATTCAACTCCACATTATGTCAAACCATACTCCACCTTCACATCAATTCACATTAACTCTCAAATTCTTTAAGCACAAATACATCCAGAGTCACCATTTACAAATGAACAATTTTCACAATCATACAATTAATCAATTTTTTCTTATTTTTTCTTACTTCAAGTGGCTCTTATTTTTCAAAATCAGTGCACCTTTTTCCTTGTTTCATTAGTTCCACTAAAAAGCCAAATCAACTGCCCACACTTCAACTTTTACAAGGTTCATAATAATTTCAAGTGCTCACGAGAGGTACAATGTTCAAATAAATGGGTAAAACTTGTAATGTAGTTGCCAAACAAACATGATTACAAGCTCAACGGGGTTAACTACGATACATAACAATTTGGTGGGTAAAATATATAGCTAGTTCAACAAAGAAATGCCTATATCACTTCCAAGACTGAACAAAACTATTATTTCGCTTTGCAAACACATGGGGAAAGTTCTAGACATCAAATGCAATGCACAGAATACTCAAATCTCTCACACACATGGCACATAACTCACTCAGGATCGGACTCATCAAGACACTCTAGTCCAACCAGTTAAGCAAAGTTAAACTTATACAAATTAAGTCACTTCTATAAGAGTCAAAAACTGAGCCTAAGAATCACAACCAAGGCACTCACTATTCTAAAAGCATGATAAAGTCATGAGATATTGCTTTCATTTCAAAGCACAGCTCAAGGTTTCCCTACTCCTAAAATAAAAATCTAACTACACCCGATTCAAATCAAAATCCCTGTATATCTATAACTATTGCAGCTAACAACTACAAAGAGGAAAACTATCTGCATGTACATACAATACACACATATCCCCACCCCAAACTTTAAATGGTGTAATGTCCCTATGACACACAAAGAAAAATGCAAAGGTGAAGAAAACTCCCCTGATCAAGTCAGTCCGTGTCGGGGACAGTGTTGAGGTCTAGGTGACAGGCCTGGCCATGTGCACACAGCTATGCCATGAACTTCCTCTAAGATTTGGAATTTTGTGTAGCAAGGGCGTCCACTCAATCTCCCAAGTCTGTGACTAAGGTACGCATCCCTGCCATCTCCTGCTCTAGTGCTCTCATTCTTGTTTCCCATCTGCCACCTGAGGTTCCCCAACAGCCTGCTCGCGAAGTGGAGAAATAGGGACCTGCTCATCTTGCACCTCATTTCCCTTTTCGGGGGCATAAGAATCCTCGATATCTGCCTCAGCAGGCCTAGCAGGGTCTTTCACAATTACCAATTTATTGGCCAAAAATTTTTGTTCACGCTTGACCTTTCCATCCATGTCCCAGTTTTCCTGTACTTGTGCCCCACAGCATAACCGAATGACTAATGATGGGAAAAAACAACCTATACCCCTGCATAGGAAAGCGAATGAACATCTCGTCCTTCATAAACTTAGCCACATCAAAATTGTGACCGTTGACAAAGCACCAGATCAGTGTGGTGAGGGGACCATTCACCTCAGTGGTGTTTCCGAAAGGCAACAGGCGGTTATTTATAATGTGGAGCCAACATTTCCCTTCAAAAGTAAGCGAAGCCGAATGAAATTTTTTCTCCCTGATTATCCATACTACCTATTTGCTAGGTACACAAAAATGGTTCTAAAGAACAGTGGCCACATGGTTTGTGCTCTCCTGTACGTGTCATAATGGTCTTCTACTTCAGGATCTTCCCCAAACACTGGAAAATGGTTGGATCTTCTAATGGCCTCTTTGGAGATGTCCACATTCTTCTTTCGAACTGTGCAGACATGGTTTTCATGTTCCGGGCAGGTCGCATAAAACTACGGAACAACCCTTAAGTTGTCCTTATCAGATTCTTCAAAAATTATCCCCAAACCGCGTCTGACCAATTCGTGTTACACATTGGTATAGTCATTCTGGAAGGACCTCAAATCAATTCCCCTCTTCGATATGGGCTTTTGCTTGCCTTATTGTGTAATCGTCCTAGGCTTCCCGGGATAAGATTTGTTATGATCATACGGGCGAGCAGAAGCAGAAGCTCACGATCGGGATGAGCAAGTGTGACCACTTGAGGAGGCACCTGTGGTATTTCATTTCTATGATGGCTCCATAATACCTGTAACAAACACCAAATATCATCTAACAAAGCAATTGGTGAACAAAGAGAGGCTACTCAGACTTCACCCTCACACTTGGCCACAAAATTACATCCTCGATCACTTTGTGGCATTTATACAAACATTTAATATTGACTACACTTCCTAACCCCACCACAAAACAATATTATCCCCTATTAGACTAAGGATACACCAATGTCACACATAGCCCATCCATGGTGAAATTCAGCTTCCAACCCACAAGAAAATAAGTGGAAAAAGAAGACGCAAACAAAAATCTACTAAAGCACAAGAAAAATAAAATAATATAAATTAAAAAAAGAGAGAGAAAGCATCTCACTTACCTGAGGGAAAACTTGTGAGGATGTGGTAAGGGGAGAAGAGGAACGATGGCACTGGCGTGGTATTGTATTGTCTTCTTAAGAGAGGATTTGACAGAAGGGGATGGGTTAGGGTTGTTTAGTATAGGGGATAGAAAATAGGGATTTTAGATTTGGGGGTTGTAAGAAGGGGAGGTCCGAAATTAAAAAGAAAAAGGGAAAAACTCACCTGATGCGTGGTCGGTACGCCTCGTGCATGACCGCGAAAGTGAGGCAGAACAGGGATAAAAATGCGCGACTAGTGCGTGGTCAATGTGCGGCCATGCACATCCTGCCTCAATTGTCGTGTCTTTTTTCCCCACCAGTGCGCGGCGTCACCCCCAGGAGCGAGGTCGCGCATATTTACTTTTAAGAAGGCCATTTTTGAAACCTCACTTCCTACCTTTGGCTACATTTACCTTCCTTAACCTACTATATCATTATATACATTAATTTCTATGTATTCTACGCTATGAACAAAAATCAAACAAAAAAATCTAACAAGTAGAAGGGTTAGAGGTAGTTTTGAGTTATAGTCGTCAGATTGACTCAACCAGGCATCCTCAATTGCTTTTGATGCTCGAGGATTGCTGCACAAATCCTCCACGAAGATACATTTTTAGTCTGTTTCCATTCACTTTGAAACTTTCTGTCTCATCCTGGTCTGGATCTCAATTTCCCCATATGGTGATACATGTTTCACCACATATGGTCCCGTCCATCTTGACTTGAATTTTTCGGGGAATAATATGAGTCTACATTGTGCAGTAAGACTCTGTCCCCTTCATCAAACTCCTTTGGCTTAATCAGACGATCATGCCACCTTTTAGTATTTTCCTTGAAAATCTGCGCATTTTCATATACGTCCAGTCCAAACTCCTCTAATTCATTCATCTGGACCAACCTGTGATCACCTGCAAGACTAAGATCAAGATTAAGCATCTTAATTGCCCAATAAGCCTTATGTTCTATCTCAACAGGTAGGTGACACGAGTTTCCCTACACTAATTTGAATGGCGAATTCCCTGTGGTTGTTTTGAACGCAGTTCTATATGCCTATAAACCTTCATCCAACTTTACATACCAATCCTTACAAGAAGAACTAATCGTCTCAAGAATTCATTTAAGTTCCCGGTTGGCCACTTCATTCTGCCCACTAGTTTGGCTTGATACGGGGTTGCTGTTTTGTGTGTAACCCCATACTTGGACATCAATGCAATAAACGGCTTGTTCACAAAGTGTTACCCATTGTCACTCATATTCACTTGAGGTGTCCTAAAGCGGGTAAAGTGTCACGACCTAATTTTTCCTCCGTTAAGGTCTCGTGATGGCACCTATTCTTAGGGACTAGTAAGCCTAACACTTATTTAATAACAATAATAATAATAATGGAAACCTAACCGTCTCGATATAGAAATCTTTACAGAATTTATAATTTTCCCAAAACTGGTAGTACAAGTCATATGCTCTACAAAGTTTACTATAACTTCTAAATACAACTATTTGGAAGTAAGTAAAAACAGCGTAAATACAAAATAGGAAGGTGACTCCGAAGCCTGCAAATGCAGCAACATGTTTACCTTGAGTCTCCTCAGCAAGGACCTGCACAACTACTAACGACCAATACTTCGATTTGCACAAAAATGTGCAGAACTGTAGTATGAGCACACCACAGTGGTGCCCAGTAAGTATCAAGACTAACCTCAGTGAAGTAGTGAAGAGGACTAGTCAAGACACTCAATGGTCTAATAAACTGAACAAGCATAAGTATAGAAATGACATAACATGGCAGCTAACTAATGGTTACACGATATGGCTAACAACATAGCAACTACAATAATAAAGGAAAGATAGAAAAAGTAATAGCGAAAACCATAATAAGACACAGAAGGATGGACGGGAACACAACCCAATTCCGTAAATCACAATACAATAAGGAAAATAGTAACTCAGCACTGCAATAATTTCAACATCAGGCCTTAGCCAACAACCCCAATAAATCAGTCAAATCCTTCAAGTGTAAACTTTCACCCATAAGTTCTGTATTGGAAGCTTTAAGAATAAAATCCTTTCCAATGGGAAACTCTTTTGAAATATACTTCCTTCCAATATAAAATTTTCAATAAATATTTCAAACATAATTCTTTCAAGATAATTACTTTCCAAATATGAACTTTCCAAATAAATGTCCTTCGAACACATTTTCTTTCAAGATAAATGCTTTTCAAATAAATGTCTTTCAAACATAATTTCTTTCAAGATAAATGTTTTTCAAATATACTTTTCAAATAAATGTCTTTCAAGTATAGGTTACCCTGTGACACCTAAGCATAGAGGATTAACAGCTCTGAACACAGATATATCAACAGGTGAATCTACTGGGATCTCGTCCCATAGTCCCGAATTTATTATGCAGTACATGAGATCTCTCGGAATACGTTTGTAGTCCCAAAATAAATATGCAATGTTGCGGGATCTCCCGGAATACGTCTGTAGTCTCAAAATAAATATGCAGTGTCGGGGGATCTCTGAAATATGCCCGTAGTCCCAAAATAAATATGCAGTATAGGGGGATCTCCCGAAATACGTCCGTAGTCCCAATTTAAATAGGTAGTACAGGGGGATCTCCCGGAATACGTCCGTAGTCCCAATTTAAATATTCAGCGCAACCAAAAAAGACAACAATTATAGCACGGTAGAAAAACCCATATATCACCACAACAAGTACAAAGCAACAATGACAATAATACAAAGTACGACGAGTAAATCAATACAAGAACTTCAAATCACAAAGGAATAGTAGAATCCCTACCACCTGACATTGTGCCCTGATGTAACTGCTCAAACTCCGCTCGCCATGCACCCCGAAGGGACTGAGGTACAAACTTTCTCAAAAACATCGCTGAAAATTGAACCCTTGCAAGTGAAGCTACATCGGCTGGGCTACCCATCTCATATGTCTGCCACTACTTATAAACCGCTCCCTCAAGCTGCAACATAGTAAAAGTAAACCCCACTCGTCTTGACCGTGCCCATAGTGCGGAGGATGCTATGGCACTCCCCCAGAAAACCCTGCGCACTCTCTGAAGCCAAACTGCTGAACGTAGGAGGGTTATATCTCTTGAACCTGCAAATCTAAGCTGCCCTTCCTCCGATGCTGCTGCTCTGACCATAAATTGAGCTGGAACCACAGGCTGTGTAACTATGAAACCTGGAACCTAGCCAACGTGAACTCTCTGCTCTAGAGCGTGGGTGGTGGGAGTCTAGGTTCCTCCCCCGGTCTCCGAAGTAGCTGGTGGAACCGGAACCACCCTGCCTGAACCAATGTACCAATCATGCTCAGCAACTATGCTGAAGTCTCCTGAAGTCCGGGGTAACAGCAGGCGCCTCCAGTACCTGCATCCCAACTGAAATTACTGGAACCTCCTCAACTGTTGCTCTGGTAGGTTCCCTAGTTGCGGAACGTGCCCCTCATCGACCTCTACCCCTGACCCTAGAGACATCTGCTCTAGGGATAACATCATCAAGAATCATAGCTCGTGTCCAAACCATCAGTGAGAGAGTGGAATGATAATTTAAAACTTCGAGATCAATGAATTCACACGATAGGAATGAAGGAAGTGCAATTGTCCTAATAGTTCCGTAGCCTCCGAAGATAAGTATAGGCGTCTCCGTACCGCTCCGGAAGACTCTACTAAACTCGCTTATGACTCGTAGCACCTACGAACCTAGAGCTCTGATACCAACTTGTCACGACCCAATTTTTCCTCCATTCGGTATCGTGATGGCACCTAGTCTTAAGGACTAGGTAAGCCTAACACATATTTAATAACAACAATAATAATAATGGAAACCTAATAGACTCGATATCGAAATCTTTACGGAATTTAAAATTTTCCCAAAACCGGTAGTACAAGTCATAAGCTGTACAAAGTTTACTACAACTTCTAAATATAACTGTTTGGAAGTAAGTAAAAACAACGTAAATACAAAATAGGAAGGTGACTCCGAAGCCTGCAAACGCAGCAGCAGGTTTACCTTGAGCCTCCTCAGGAAAGACCTGCACAATTACTAACGACCAATACCTGGATCTGCACAAAAATGTACAGAAGCGAGTTTGAGCACACCACATTGGTGCCTAGTAAGTATCAAGATTAACCTCAGTGAAGTAGTGACGAGGACTAGTCAAGACACCCACTGGTCTAACAAAGTGAACAAGCATAAGTATAGAAATGACAGAACATGGAAACTAACTAATGGTTACACGATATGGCTAACAACATAGCAACTACAATAATGAAGGAAAGACAGAAAAAGTAATAGAGAAAAACCATAATAAGATACAGAAGGATGGACGGGAACACAACCCAACTCCGGAAATCACAATACAATAAGGGAAAATAGTAACTCAGCACTGCAATAATTCCACATCAGGCCTTAGCCAACAACCCCAATAAATCAGTCAAATCCTTCAAGTGTAAACTTTCACCTATAAGTTTTGTGTTGGAAGCTTTAAGAATAAAATCCTTTCCAATGGGAAACTCTTTTGAGATATACTCCCTTCAAATATAAACTTTTCAATAAATATCCTTCAAACATAGTTCTTTCAAGATAATTACTTTCCAAATATGAACTTTCCAAATAAATCCTTCGAACACAATTTCTTTCAAGATAAATGATTTTCAAATATACTTTTCAAATAAATGTCTTTCAAACATAATTTCTTTCAAGATAAATGTTTTTCAAATATACTTTTCAAATTAATGTCTTTCAAGTATAGGTCACCCTGTGACACCTAAGCATTAATAGCTCTGAACATAGATATATCAACAGGGAAATCTACCGAGATCCCGTCCCGTAGTCTTGAATTTATTATGCAGTACAGGGGGATCTCCTGGAATACGTCCGTAGTCCCAAAATAAATATGCAGTGCTGGGGGATCTCCACGGAATACGTCTGTAGTCCCAAAAAAATATGCAGTGCTGGGGGATCCCATGGAATACATCCGTAGTCCCATAATGCAGTACAGGGGGGATCTCCCGGAATACGTCCGTAGTCCCAATTCTAATGTGCAGTACAGGGGGATCTCCGAGATTTTGTCTGTAATCCCAATTTAAATATGCAGCGCAACCAACAAAGACAACAATTATAGCGTGACAGAAAAACCCGTACATCACCATAACAAGTACAAAGCAACAATAACAGTAATACAAAGTACGAGGAGTAAATCAATACAAGAACTTCAAATTACAAAGGAATAGCAGAATTCGTTCACAAGGAATAATCACGGTAAAGAATGCTAAGTGTAAAGAGAATAGCTAACCAGGGAAAAACAAGACGTAGCAACGAATCCACAATATTCAAGTCATCAATAAGAAGCCAACACAAGTCAAATAAATTCCAAGTAATGACAAATCGACTAAGATTAAATTTATCTAAACTCCTTATGAGGTTGAGAAATTATGAGAGATATTCAACAATTCAAATAAGGGTAGCAGCAAAAGATAATCATAACTCCAATTAAGGCTAAACAATTATAGGATGAGGTAATACTAATTTCAATTAAATAGGAAGTTTATGAAAAATATAGCATGACGGTAGAAGATAAAACCTTCAATTAAGTCAATTAGGAGTCAAATAGGCAATAGGGTGAATTAACAAGCAAAACATTCTACTTTAAGCAGGTAGAGATGAAAGTAGTAATCAGGAACTTAGTCTTAGCACATACGACTTCATACACAAGGAGTATAAGGACCTAAGAACCCTAAAAGGCCAACCTTCTACAAATAAGTTTGAGCACGCACTTGCCACCTTGCGTACACGGACTACAATCAACATAGAAGACTCAAATCCTACGGAGTAATTTCCCCACACAAGGTTAGGCAAGATACTTACCTCAATGACGAAAAATCAAAATATAATCTACTCCGTAACGCCCTTGCCGCTCGACTTGGCCACAAATCGCCCTGAATTTATCCAAGAGCTGTATCATATCATTAATATATGCTAAATGAATGAATCCCACATAAAAATTATCGAATTACATCACAAATCCCGAAATTGATGAAACCCGACCCCCGGGCCCACGTCCCGGAATCGAACAAAAATTGCAAAACTATGAACCTCATTCCCTCACGAGTCCATACATACAAAATTTACAAAAATTCGACCTCGTTTGACCCCTAAATTCCCCAAATTACACTCCACAACTTCAAGTGCTAATTTCCCAAATTTTCACCCCTAAATTCAACAATTTCCATGCTTAGTCAACTGAAATTAACCATAGATATGAGTTTTAAGTTCAAAAACCTTACCTCGACGAGTCTCCCATTGAATCCCTCTTCAAAACCCTCCAAAAGCTCCAAAAAACGGATGAAAAATGGTGAAGAATAGCCAAAATTCGCGAAGGGTCCTTTATATACTTCTGCCCAGGCATTTCCGCATCTGCGTCCAATTAGCGCATCTACGATCTCCGCATTTGCGAAAAATATCCGCTTCTCTGATTTCTCTTTAAATTCCAGTCTTTGCACTTGTTGTCGCATAACCGCATCTGCGGTCATCGCAGATGCGGGGACCAAAATGCACTGGAGAACTCTGTGCACCTTCGCTCTTATTTCGCACTTGTGGAGCTCGCATATGCGTTTCCCAATCCGCAGGTGCAGCCGCACCAGAACAACAGCACCAACTGCATTTTCCAACTTCAAACTTCCCGTTAACCATCCGAAATCATTCCGAGCCCCTCGGAACCTCAACCAGTTACACAGATAGGTCACATATCAATACACAAACTTAATCGAACCTTCGAAACACCCCAAACAACACCAAAACACCGAATTAACCCCGAATTCAAGCCTAAGAATTTCTAAACTTCCCAAATTTCCCAATGATGCCAAAACCAACCAAACCACGTCCGAATGACCTGAAATTCTGCACACACATCACAAATGATACTACAAACCTATTACATCTTGCGAAATTCCATTCCGACTCCGATATCACATTTTCCACCGCCGATCGGAAGTCGCCAACTTTCGAATTTCACTAATTCAAGCCTAAATCTACTATGGACCTCCAAAACGCATTACGGACGCGCTCCTAAGCCAAAAATAACCATGCGATGTTGTTGACATCATCTATAACTCGTTCCAGAATCATTTACACCAAAAGTCAAATTTCGGTCAATATTCACTGCTTAAGCTTCCAAAACAATAGTCCTTCTTCCAATCCGACTGTGAATCATCCCATAGCTGAATCCAACCATGCGCACAGGTCGATATACAGAATGTGAAGGTTTTCAATACCTTATGCCACCAAACTGAGCTTAAATTCTCAAAATGACCGGTCGGTCGTTACATAAAGATATTCTTCTATAAGAACTCACACACCACTCGAGCATCATTGGTCCTAGTAGGGATCGATTCGACCCATTTAGAGATGTAGTCAACAGATGGGAATGGATCCATGAAGTCAATGCCTCAAACATCTAAAATTTCACATACGATAATGGAGTTGAGTGGCATTTCTTCACTCTTGCTAATATTACTTGCCCTCTGACACTTGTCAAATGTAGCTACATACGCTGTCGCGTCTTTGTACAAAGTAGGCCAAAAGAATCTGGATTCCATGACTTTTGTTGCAGTGTGATATCCACCATAGTGTCCTCCTGCTGCTCCATCATGGCAATGAGACATAATGTTTGTACACTCTCCTTCAGGAACACATCTTCTAATCACACCATCTATAGATAGTTTAAACACTAAAGGGACATCCCAAAAATCACTTTTTATCTCACCTTGAATCTTTCATATTTGATCATGAGTGAGGTCACGAGCAACCATCCACTAGCCAAAAAGTTGGCTACATCAGCATACCACGACGACCTTCCGGAGACCTCAGTTGTGGAAAAAATCTGCTCATTAGGGAACTCTTCCCTTATTTTAATTGGTTCTCCCGGCGGTTACTCAAGTCAAGATAGATTATCTGCGACTTGATTTTCTTTGTCCTTTTTATCTTTTATCTCCAAGTCAAACTCTTGGAGAAGAAACACCCACCACATCAGGCGCGACTTGTACTTCTTTTTACTCAACAGTTACTTCAAGGCTGGTGCTACCCAGAAATCAAATCAATCTTAGAAAACACTCTCTCTCTACTTGAAGCTGGTCAAGTAGATCCTCAATGTGTAATAAAGGATACTTGTTCTTGATTGTAAACTTGTTCAACTGCCTGAAGTCAATACACATCAACATAGTACCATCTTTCTTCTTCACAAACAGAACCGGTGCACCCCAAGGCGACACATTAGGCCTAATAAATCCCTTAGCATGAAGTTCCTGAACCTGTTCTTTCAATCCCTTGAAGTTAGTGGTGACATACGATACAGAGGAATAGAAATGGGCTAAGTGCCCAACACCAAGTCAATACCAAAATCAATATCCCTGTCGGGTAGCATGCCTGGCAGGTCAGTGGGAAACACATCATGAAAGTCTCGCACTAGCGGAATAAAATCAATAGTAAGGGTATCAACCCCAGCATCTCTCACAAAGGCCAAATATGAAAGACACCCCTTCCTAATCATCCGTTGGGCCATAAAATACGAAATCACTCTGCTAGGAATATAATCTAGAGAACCTCTGCACTCGATCCTTAGAAACCCCGGCATCGCCAATGTCACGGTCTTAGCGTGGCAATATAGTATATCATGACATGGAGGTAACCAATCCATACCCAAAATCCCATCGATATCGACCATACTAAGCAATAAGAGATCAAATATAGTCTCCAATGCCCCAATAGTCACTACACACGACCAATATACATGGTCCAAAATAATAGTATCACCAACTGACGTAGATACATGAACAGGTGAAACTAAGGACTCATGGGCTTATCCAAAATAACGAGTAAAATAGGATGATACACAGGAATAAGTAGAACAATGGTCAAATAATGTGGAAGCATCTCTGTGGCACATTAAAACAATACCTATGATCACTGCATCTGAAGCAACAACATCGGGTCTGGTAGGAATATCATAGAATCGGGCCTGACCACCACCTGACCGGCCTCACCCTCTAGGGAGACTGCTAGATTCCTGATTCTCCCCCAAACTCACACCACTTATATAGTTTGTGAGGCGGTCAAAGCAATAATAAAACCCAATGAAAGTCGGGTTCGTATCCACATGGAGTTAGATTTTGGATTAGGTATAAACCTAGTGTGAATGTATGATATGTCCTAAATTACACTTCCACATTGACATTTGTTGTTTCTACTTCTACTTTAAGCTAATGATTTCAATTATAAAACTAGGAGACAATATTTTTTTTTTGGTTGTTTTTCAAGTTAAAGAAGATCTAGGGTTGCGACTTTTTCCTAGTCGATTACCTAATGGATTTATAGCTTTAGGGAATGTTTTGGTTGATCGGGATACATTATACCAATCACACTCATTTACTCGCTCTATACCTCTCGATAGCTTGACTGACTTTGCCCGATTTGATTTTCTCAGGTCCAAATGGGTAATTGACAAAGCAAGTCTTACTCTCTCTAGGTTCGACCCTTTAATTGGGGTTATCAATTTCTTTTGTTCACCCAAATTCCTTGTTAGCCAAGTTTTCCTAGACTTAGTCTCTCTTTCTCAAGCAGAGACTAGGTCAAATAGGCATGAATCAATGTTTGCAACCACTAATTCTAGAATTAAAGCAAGAACAAGGCTAAATAACCTATACCTAATCATAAATAAGACCTAGATCAATAACACATTAAGTACCAAACTAGGGTCAGGTCACATCCCTTGCTAAGGGTTTAGATACTCATAGAAAATGAAGAAATAAAAGAAGAAATTAAGATAGAATGCATAATAATTGATTAAGGAAAGAAAGTGTAATGTTTAGAAGCTAATTTTGTGCGGCCGCACAATTCTGTGTGCGGTTCGCATGTTGAGATTGACTGGCCAATTTGACTTTCTGCGGTCGCATAAAATAGGGATGTGGCTGCACTTCATCTATTTGTACGGACCACAAATTTTTGAGTGCAACCGCACACTTGAATTTGATTGGGACTTGGACCTTTTTCTGTGGACTGCACATTTCTAAGTGCGACCACACTCTGGCTCTTGCGACCGTACAATAATCATGCGGTCTGCATTTCCTCAGATGGCCTAAAATCAAAATTTCTGAATCTCCTCCTCTGTGGCCGCACAATAATTGTGCGGTATGCAAACTCTGAAGGAAATTTGATAGTTCTCTTTCATTGTTTGAGGCTGCACACAGTATTATGTTGTTACACCCCATGTGTTCGTACAGGAAAGTACACCATAAGTAAATTGATGGAAGATTAGAAATGAGATATTACATCTCGTATTTTCGTGTGTTAAAGTTTCATCGTAAGTTAATCGACGTAAGTTCGGAAATAGGATTGTTTTGAGATTATAAGCATTTTACTATTTCAAACAAGTGATGAGTAAATTCGTGGAGGTGAGAGGGCAAGCAAATCTAACGAAATGAATTTCGTCGAAGTTTGGCATTTTGAGATAAAGTACGGTCCGGGCTATAAATACCCGATATTTAAGGAGTAGTGTCATAATCGGTACCACATAACCATAATAGTAAGGTATACAAGGTATGTTAAAAGTGAGTAATATTTTAAGTAAGTTGATATAATTCTTAATTATGTGGATAATTGTCTAATTATTGGGTAATGAGATAGTACGTAATTTATTAGGAATATATTGGATAATATTAAAATTGCATTAGGTGGCAGCCCCCCCCCCCCCCCCCCCCCCCAAATTGAGTGACTCATACATCTAGATGAAAGGTGGCAAACTAAAGTGTTAAATACAAAACACTTTATCATCTACGTGTAATGACTTGAAGGATTGGCATTTTGGCTTCATTTGGACTTTAGGTATTCAAGTGAGTAATCTTATTATTATTTCCTATGTAAAAGATTACAAAACAAAGAGAATTCATAACATCTACAAGGATTCCAATGTTAGCAACCTAGACTTTAAACATTCAAGTGAGTAATCTGATTATGATTTCCTATGGAAAAGATTACAAAACAAACAGAATTCACAACATCTACAAGGATTCCAATACTAGAAACCTAAATCCAACGAGACTTCAACAAGATCCCTTGAAACAAAAATTCCAACGAGATTTCGTAGCACCTTAGAAACGTGAGGTTTTGCGATTTTAAGGTAGTGCGGTGCAACCTTTTCCAAGAATATCATACATATTTTCCCTATTCCAGGAATGGTAACGCTATCCCTTCTTTCTTTTTGGCATGATCTATAGAACACGAATGAAACGAGAAAATGCACAAATTCCGTAAATGACCCTATTCATAGAAGTATCAGAGATGTCTATGTTCTTAAGTTCCCATATCTCTTATTATTCTATCGTCTGTTCATGGGTCTCAGAAAATACGTAAGTTGATAAAGTTTGTTTCATGATATTAATCAAAGGTATAATGTTCTTATGACGTTCTGAGAGATTTTATTGACGTACTTCTCATGCATTACATTCATTTATACATGTACATTGACGCATGACCAGACAACGTTATATACACGTATAGTTGTATATATATGTATATGGGATATGGAAAAATATTACGGCGTTATATACACACCACCACCCGATCAACTGGTATACGTTAATAATTTTACCCACAATGGCCGAGCTGATATGATGGGATGCCCTCAGAGGCTTGATGATGTTATGAACACATGTACCTATGCACGACATGACATTCATACTTATAAGCATGGCACTATAAGTATTTCATGATTTACAGAGTTATCCAGACTTATAGGTTAAGTAAATTACTCTATATTTCTTCCATGTCTTTTACGTGCCTATTTTTGTGCCTTACATACTCGGTACTTTATTCGTACTAACGTCCTTTTTTCCTAGGGACACTGCATTTCATGCCCACAGGTCCCGATAAACAGGTCGGGAGTTTTCCAAGTAGGCTATCAGCTCACTGGAAGGTGTTGGTGCGCTCCATTTTCTCCGGAGTTGCTTGTTTGGTCAGTATGATTTAGACACGTATTGTTTGGTATGGTGGGGCCATGTCCCAACCTTTATGTTAAGTGTGTACTCTTAGAGGTTTGTAGACAGATGTCAGGTATACAAATTCTTGTATGTCCTTGCCGGCCTATGTTTATAGTTTACAAATGATCTTGTTGGCCTTATAGGCCTGTATATCACATGTATACATTTTTATATCAGGTTGGGTCGTCCTATATTGAGTATTTCCCTATGTTTATTCTGGTTAGCCCATGAAGGCCCATTCGGCCCATTTGCTAATGAAAGTACAATAAGAAAGATATGTTATGTTGGCACTCGGTTAAGTAAGGTACTAGGTGCTTGTTGCGGACCATAGGTATGGGTCATGAAAAAAGTGGTATCAGAGTAGTTCAATCCTAGGGATGTCTACAAGTTTGGCATGATCTATACAACACGAACGAAACGAGCAAATGCACAAATTTCGTAAATGACCCTATTCATAGAAGTATTAGAGATGTCTGTGTTCTTGATTTCCCATGTCATATTATTATATCGTCTGTTCATGGGTCTCAAAAGATACGTAAGTTGATAAAGTTTAGAGGCAATGCTGAGCCTCATGCAAGGGAATGAAATGCTTAGCCTTATGCAGTAATGGAGGCAATGCTTAGTCTTATGGATACAATGCTTAGTATCATTCAAAGGGAAGGAAGAGCTTAGCTTTATGCAATTAAGGAGGCAGGTCTTAGGCTCATTCAAGATGGAGACAACGCTTAGTCTCGTGCAAGGGAAGGCAAAACTTAGTCTTATGTAATTATGGAGGCAATGCTTAGCCTCATGCAAGGTAAGGCAGTGTTTCGCCTAATGAAATTATGGAGGCAATGCTTAGCCTCATGGAGACAGTGCTTAGTCTCATGAAAAGGGAAGGCAGAGCTTAGCCTTATGCAATTAAGGAGGCATGGCTTAGCCTCATGCAAGAAATGAAGATAGTGCTTAGTCTCATGCAAGGAAAAGCAATGCTTAGCCTTATGTAATTATAGAGGCAATTCTTAGCCTCATGCAAGGGAAGGAAATGCTTAGCTTTATGCAATTATGGAGGCAATGCTTTGCCTCATGGAGACAATGCTTAGTCTCGTTCTAGGGGAGGCAGAGCTTAGCATTATGCAATTATCGAGGCAATGCTTAGCCTCATGCAGGGGAAGGCAGTGCTTAGCCTTATGCAATTATGAAGGCAATGCTTAGCCCAAGGGAGACAATGCTTTAGTCTTGTGCAAGGGAAGGCAGAGCTTAGCCTTATGCAATATAAAGGCAATGCTTAGCCTCATACAAGGGAAGGCAGTGCTTAGCCTTATGCAATTATCGAGGCAATGCTTATCCTCATGGAGACAGTGCTTAGTCTTATTTAAAGGGAAGACAAAGCTTAGCCTTTTGTAATTATGGAGGCAATGCTTAGCCTCATGCAAGGGAAGGCAATTCTTAGCCTTATGCAATTATGGAGGCAATGCTAGGCCTCATGGATACAGTGCTTAATCTCATGCAAAGGGAAGGAAGAGTTTAGCCTTATGCAATTAAGGAGGCAGGGCTTAGCCTCATGCAAGATGGAGACAATGCTTAGTCTCCTGCAAAGGAAGGCAGAGCTTAGTATTATGTAATTATGGAGGCAATTCTTAGAATCATGAAAGGGAAGACAGTGTTTAGACTAATGAAATTTTTGAGGCAATGCTTAGCCTCATGGAGACAGTGCTTAGTCTCATGCAAAGGGAAGGCAGAGCTTAGCCTTATGCAATTAAGGAGGCATGACTTAGCCTCATGCAAGGAATGAAGATAGTGCTTAGTCTCATGCAAGGGAAGGAAGTGCTTAGCCTTATGTAATTATGGAGGAAATACTTAGCCTCATGCAAGGGAAGGAAATGCTTAGCTTTATGCAATTATGGAGGCAATGCTTTGCCTCATGGAGACAATGCTTGGTCTCGTTCAAGGGGAGGCAAAGCTTAGCATTATGAATTTATAGAGGCAATGCTTAGCCTCATGCAGGGGAAGGAAGTGCTTAGACTTATGCAATTATGAAGGCAATTCTTTGCCTCATGGAGACAATGCTTTAGTCTTGTGCAAGGGAAGGCATAACTTAGCCTTATGCAATATGGAGGCAATGCTTAGCCTCATGCAAGGGAAGGCGGTGCTTAGCCTTGTGCAATTATGGAGGCAATGCTTATCCTCATGGGGACAGTGCTTAGTCTTATGCAAAGGGAAGACAGAGCTTAGCCTTTTGCAATTGTGGAGGCAATGCTTAGCCTCATGCAAGGGAAGGAAATTCTTAGCCTTATGCAATTATGGAGGCAATGCTTAGCCTCATGGATACAATGCTTAGTCTCATGCAAAGGGAAGGAAGAGTTTAGCCTTATGCAATTAAGGAGGCAGGGCTTAGCCTCATGCAAGATGGAGACAACGCTTAGTCTCGTGCAAGGGAAGAAAGAGCTTAATATTATGTAATTATGGAGGAAATGCTTAGCCTCATGCAAGGGAAGGCAGTTTTTAGCCTAATGAAATTATGGAGGCAATGCTTAGCCTCATGGAGACAGTGCTTAGTCTCATGCAAAAAGAAGGCAGAGCTTAGCCTAATGCAATTAAGGAGGCATGGCTTAGCCTCATGCAAGGAATGAAGATAGTGCTTAGTCTCATACAAGGGAAGGCAGTGCTTAGCCTTATGTAACTATGGAGGCGATGCTTAGGCTCATGCAAGGGAAGGCAATGCTTAGCTTTATGAAATTATGGAGGCAATTCTTTTCCTCCTGGAGACAATGCTTAGCCTCTTTCAAGGGGAGGCAGAGCTTAGCATTATGAAATTATGGAGGCAATGCTTAGCCTCATACAGGGGAAGGCAGTGCTTAGCCTTATGCAATTATGAAGACAATGCTTAGCTTCATCGAGACAATGTATTAGTCTTGTGCAAGGGAAGTCAGAGCTTAGCCTTATGTAATTATGGAGGCAATGCTTAGCCTCATGCAAAGGAAGGCAGTGCTTAGCCTTATGCAATTATGGAGGTAATGCTTATCCTCGTGGAGATAGTCCTTAGTCTTATGCAAAGGGAAGACAGAGGTTAGCCTTTTGCAATTATGGAGGCAATGCTAAGCCTCATGCAAGGGAAGACAGTTCTTAGCCTTATGCAATTTTGGAGCCAATGCTTAGCCTCATGGATACAGTGCTTAGTCTCATGCAAAGGGAAGGAAGAGTTTAGCCATATGCAATTAAGGAGGCAGGGCTTAGCCTCATGCAAGATGGAGACAACGCTTAGTCTCGTGCAAGGGGAGACAGAGCTTAGCCTTATGCAATTATGGAGGCAATGCTTAGCCTCATGTAAGGGAAGGCAGTGTTTAGCCTAATGAAATTATGGAGGCAATGCTTAGCCTCATGGAGACAATGCTTAGTCTCATGCAAAGGGAAGGCATAGTTTAACCTTATGCAATTAAGGAGGCATAGCTTAGCCTCATGCAAGATGGAGATATCGCTTAGTCTTGTACAAGGGAAGGCATAACTTAACCTTATGAAATCATGGAGGCAACGCTTAGCCTTATGCAAGATGGAGACAGTGCGTAGTCTCATGTAATGAAGGGATAATAAGTAGGAACACAGTATTTCTTAGTTGGGGATATATTTGCACTTGGCATATTTGTCGTTATGAAGACAGTGATTCTAAGGTTTTCACGTATTTGCAACCATTCTTTGTTCCTGCATCCAAAGAAAAATCATGACTTTTGCATGGAAGGTTGGATCGCGCCTTCGCCTACTTGTTTTGCCTTGCTTTGTATCGAAATCCTACTCGATTCACCATGAGTAACATCTGGTGGTTTCATAAGATAAAGTTTTCTAAAAATATGTGTGTGTATAGTGGATGTAGTTATTTAAATTACATTAGTATGCAATATTGAGTAAATTAGATGAATCATTAACTACGACACTTTAGAGACATTGAGACTTCTTTGCAGTAGAATTTTAAGGGTCCTCCTCAAAATTCTGCACCAGTTACATAGGCTATTCTCTGACCGTTCTGCATATGATGACGTCAGCTGGACTTGCTCTGAAATTTTGAGGGTCCTCCTCAAAATTCTGCCCCAGTTTCTGGTTGTGGGGAAAATGAAAATTTTATTGAATTGTGACCGAACCTACAGGGCAACCTATGAATCCCCTCTTAAACGGGAATCAGGTCAAGTGTACTTAAGCTACATCAAATGAAGAAATGTAAATAACTTAAAAATAATATATTTTGACTGTATCTGAGTTGATAGGCTTTGGCAAAATCTCTCCATCCATTTCTGCGAGTATGAGTGTCCCTCCTATTAGTACCTTGTGAACCATGTAGGATCCTTGCCAGTTGGGTGAAAATTTTCCTTTGGCTTCATCCTGGTGTGGAAAGATCCGTTTCAGCACCAGCTGCCCCATTGTGAACTGTCTTGGTCTGACCCTTTTGTTGAAAGCTCTGGACTTTATGTTCTGATAAATTTGACCATGATATACTGCATTCATTCTTTTCCCATCAATGAGAGTTAATTGTTCATAATGTCTCATTTCCCACTCTACATCCCCAAGTTAAGCTTCTTGTATAATTATCAAGGAAGGAGTTGATAGATTCAGTACCGTAGACCAGCAAATAAGGAGTTGCCTCGGTTGATATGTGGATTGTTGTACGGTATCCCAATAAGGAAAATGGTAACTTATCGTGCCATTGATTGTGATTTCTACCATCTTCCTAAATATCTTTTTGATGTTGTTGTTGGCGGGCTCCACGACTCCATTCATTTGGGGCCGGTATGCTATGGAATTATTGTGCTTGATTTTGAAGGTCTCGCACATAGCTTTCATTTGGTCATTATTGATATTGGTGGGGTTGTCAGTGATGATGGATTATGGAGCCGTGAATCGGAATATAATACGATCTTTGACAAAATGTGTGATGACTTTCTTGGTTACAGCTTTGTACGATGCAACTTCAACCCATTTTTTGAAGTAGTCAATGGCCACTAGAATGAACATGTGTCCGTTTGAAGCGGTGGGCTTCATTGGTCCAATGAAATACATTCCCCAGGCAGCAAAAGTACAAGGTGCACTTGTTGCATTGAGTTCATTTGGCGACACCCGTATCATATATGCGTGTATTTGGCACTGGTGACATTTCTGAACATACCCGATGCAATCTGTTTCCGTAGTCATCCAAAAATATCCTGCTCTTAGTATCTTCTTGGCTAAAACAAAATCATTCATGTATGGTCCGTAAGTTCCAACATGTATCTCTTCAAGCAGTTTGGAAGCTTCCTTGCATCAACACACTGTAATAGCCCTAGGTCTGGGGTCCTTCTATACAAAATTCCTCCACTTTGGAAGAAATTGTTGCACAATCTCCGGAGCGTGCATTCCTGAGTATGATTCGCATGCTCCGGGTACTCTCCTTTTTCCAAGTACTCCTTAATATCGTGAAACCATGGATTCCCATCTGTTTCTTCTTCAACATGAGCACAGTAAGCTGGCTGGTTATGGATCCTGACCGAAATAGAATCGATGAAATTCTTGTCCGGATGCTGTATCATGGAGGACAAAGTGGCCTATGCGTCTGCGAACTCATTATGGATTCTCGGGACATGTATGAACTCTATCTTTGTGAACCTCTTCATCATATCTTGTACATGATATATATATGGTAATATCTTAGTATTCTTTGTAGCTCATTCTCCTTGCACTTGATGTACCAGAACATCTGAATCACCAATTACCAGTAATGCCTGGATATTCATGTCAACGGCCAAATTGAGCCCCAATATGCAAGTCTCATATTCTTCCATACTATTGGTGCACAAAAATCTAAGTTTACGGATATCTGACTCCAATACCCACTCCTTTGAAATTTCCATCCCCATCGAAAAACATTCTCCAACCGTCATAGGTTTCAGTAATATCTTCTCTTACGAATGATACTTCTTCATCAGGAAAATACGTTTTTAGTGGATCGTATTTTCCTCCTACAGGATTTTCTACAAGATGGCCCGCTAATGCTTGTCCCTTAGGCATGGGTTTCTGAAAGATGTACTTCAAAGGATCCATCCTTGATATGAGATATGTAGTATATGCACAGAAGTAGTGCCTCAGTTTCTGGGCTATCTAGGTCAAAGCAAAACATGTGCGCTCCAGCAGAGAATATCGTTCTTTGTAGGGTGTCAACTTCTTACATAGATAATATATGGCATGTTGTTTCCTTCTCGTTTCGTCATGTTGTCTCAAGAGGAAACTGAAAGCCCCATCCACTACGGAGAGATAGAGTAGCAGCGGTTTACCAGGCTCCGGGGTGACTAGGACTGGCGGTGTGGACAAATATTATTTGATTTTGTCAAAAGCTTTCGGACAGTCTTCAGTCCAACTTGTTGCGGCATCCTTCTTCAACATTTTTAAAATCGGCTCACATATTACAGTTAATTGTTCTATGAAGCGACTGATATAATTGAGACGCCCCAAGAAACTCATCACGCCTTTCTTGTTCATTGGTGGCGGCAAATCCTGGATAGCCTTGACCTTGGATAGATCGAGCTCAATTCCTCGGCGGCTAACGATGAATCCTAACAAATTTTCAGCAAAGACTCCAAAGGCGCATTTTGCGGGATTCAATTTCAAATTGTACCTCCAAATCTGATCAAAGAATTTTCTCAAATCTGCTATATGATCTGTGCATTTCTTGGATTTGATAATGACGTCATCCATATATGCCTCTATCTATTTATTTATCATGTCGTGAAATATGGTTAGCATAGCTCTCATATAAGGGTCCCCAGCATTTTTCAGACCAAACATCATCATTTTATAGAAATACACCCCCGCAGTGTAATAAAAGTTGTTTTCTCGACATCTTCATCCATCCATCCAAATCTGATGATTTCCTACGAAACGATCCACAAAGGATTGGAGTTTATGCTTGGCACAATTGTCGATCAATATGTTTATGTTGGGTAGTGCAAAATCATCTTTGGGACTTGCTATGTTTAGGTCCCTATAGTCAATACATACTCTGACTTAACCGTCCTTCTTCAGAACCGACAGGATGTTGTCCAGCCAAGTCGGATATTCAACCACTCTGAGAACCATAGTTTTGATCTGCTTGGTAACTTCCTATTTGATTTTCAGACTCATGTCTGGCTTGAATTTTCTGACCTTTTTCTTTACAGGCGGACACATCAAATTGGTAGGTAGTTTATGATCAATTATGGATGTGCTCAAACCAGTCATATCATCATAAAACAATGCGAAAATGTCTTCATATTCTTTTAGGAAATGAGTCTACTCTTCTTTTTCAAATTGTTACAGGTGAATGCTTATGTGAGTTTCTTTGACTGTTTCGGAATCTCCCAGGTGGACTATCACAGTCTCGTCCAGGTTGGACTTAGGTTTATTCTCAAAATTCTCAACTTCTCTGACAATTTCCTCAGGTATTATATATTCTTCTTGTATCTCTTCCGAGTCACTATCCTTGTGTTGCGTTGTCTCATTACATGTCATAGTCGTGGTTCATCAAGATAAGAAATAGTAATGATGTAAAGTGAAAAATGTAGAGAATAGTAATAAATAATAAAAATAACAAGCCATTTATAAGAATCAAAATGTCAAACAAAAGTGATTTTAATGAGTCAAACAAATTTTTCCAAAACAAAATACTGAAAATGTTTCAAAAATGCTTAGAAGAATTGTTTTCAAAATAAATGACACTAGCAGCCAGACTACCTCGGGATTCCGCAGGCCCTTGATGGTGTGGATGTCCAGTTCCTGAGCATATCCCTTCTCCACTGAATGGATGACGAGGCTTTCCTCCTCCTCCTCCTCCTCCTCAGCTATTACACTGCAGTCCACGTCCTTATCTTCTAAGAATAGATTCCTCAAACCAGCTAGCTTTTCATCTTCTTCAGATCCCCACATCATATCAGCCTGATGGAAGGATTGACTCAAATGTTGTATCGGTTGCTCGAGAGGGTAATAGGGACCGCGCCATGGTGGCGACCAATTGTAATGCTCATGCCAAGTGTACTGATATCTTAATCCAAAGGTTGTACTGTGCCGCTTTAGTTGTATTGGTTTGGCAATACCCTGGAGAGTCTTTCCGGGCCCTTTACAAGATTCATATCCGGCCCATGCCAGTATGCTCTCTATTTTGCTACTCCGCCATTTTTCCATATCAATTGCATTAATATGCTCAATGCGATTGTAGGTCTCTCCACCCAACTTCCTTCTATTATCCACAACTGGAACAATCTGCTAGGTGTAAATAGGGTTACTTCCGTCTCCATGAATAATCACCTCCTGACGATTCCATTCGAACTTCACATCCTGATGCAGAGTAGAAGTTATAGCCCCAACAGTGTGTATCCAAGGTCGTCCTAGTAGTAAATTGTATTAGGCGGATGTGTCGAGTACTTGGAATTCAACATCAAACCAAGTTGGGACCATTTGTAAGCAAAGGTTGGTTTCTCCGACTGTGGCCCTTTGAGACCCATCGAATACTTGTACTTTCACAGTTCCTGCTCATATCTAATGAAAACCTTTACCCAATCTCTTCAAAGTGGTCAATGGACAGATGTTGAGACTTGAACCTTCATTTATCAAAACTGGCAATGAATTTGTCTTCACACTGTAGCGTGATATGCAACGCCTTGTTGTGGCTCAACCCTTCTGGTGGAAGTTCGTCTTCATGGAAGGTGATCTTATGGCTTTCCAATACTTTTCCTACCATGTTAGCCATTTCCCCACTGGTAATGTTTTTGGGCACATAAGCCTCATTCAATACTTTCATCAATGAGTTCCTATGTGCTTTAGAATTCTGCAGTAATGATGAATGGATATCTGAGCAGCGGTATTTTTTATATGGTCAACTACAGAGTACACTCTTGCTTAAACCTTTATCCAAAGGTCATCTGGGCCAATTCCAATGATAGGTTGTTTGGAAGCGGCTTCTTTACTTGTTCCTCTTATGTTTTCAGGCGTGTAAACCCTACCAGTTATGGTCATCCGCTGCACTGCACCAATTTCTTCCATATTCCCTTTTTCGTTCCTTCTCGCTTCTGAGGTGTCGTCTCAGGGTACATAATTGTAATTAAAGGATGGTGTGGGTGCTATCGTCACAGTGACTGCTGTGGTCACTTCTACTTCCAATGGAGCAGGTGCAGCTGAAGGTGTTGTTACTTCAACTTCGAACAAAGTTGGTGGAGCTACCTCAACTTAGATCGGTGGTTGTATCTACACCATAATAGGATTGACAGTGAAAGTAGGTTTCTTAGGATCGTCCCCTTCTCGGATGAGCCCAAATGACCCTTCTGGATCTCATTATTGATCAGTTTCTATCACATTTACCCCCTCGCTCCTATGATTCGGGAGAGGATTGTTGCAGACATTAGGTGCATCCTCTTTTGCTTGTATAACCTTGGTATCAATTAATGTATGGGTATTGTCCTTCAGAGTGTGACATTCATCAATAGTGTGACCTTTCGTGCCCGAGTGGTAGGCACATGTCTTATTTGGATTGACCCATTGAGAAGAATTTTCCATGGCTACAACGGGAATGGGAGTGACATCACCGGCACCCTTTAGTCTCTCATACAACTGGTCGATGGGTTCAGCAATAGGGGTGTATTGTCCGGGTGGTCTGCGGTCAAAATTTGGTCTGGGTTTTTGATAGTTTTGGCGGGCTGGTGGTGAGTGGTAATATGTTGGCTGGATATTGTAAGTATGGTAAGTGGTGGCGGGTTGTGATATCTGGGAGGTGAAGGCTAATATGTGGGTGGTGGTGTTTAGTATGTGAGAGGAGATTTCTGACCTTGGGCTACCATCACGGCCCTTACTTCCTTCTTTTTAGATATGCCTCCTGACTGCAAGGCTTTGTTCGTAGCTTGTAATGCTTCGAAATTGGTTACCATCCCGGTTTTAATTCCTTCTTCTATTCTTTCTCCCAATTTGATGATGTCAGAGAATTTATGATTTTCAATAACCATTAACCTCTCGTAGTATAGCGAATCCTGGGCCCGGAAAAAGAATTTGTTCATTTGTTCTTCTTCCAATGCCGGTCTTACTTTCAACAATTCTGATCTCCACCGAGTAGCATACTCGTGGAAATTTTCTATTGGCTTCTTCTGAAGATTCTGGACATAGAAGACATTTGGTGCATTCTTCGTATTGAATCTAAACTGATCCATGAAATCTGACGACATGCTTACCCAGTTAATTCCCTTCTTTAGATTTTGGATGATATACCAAGATAGGGCGTCTCTAGTGAGGCTCCTCATGAATAACTTCATGTGGATTCTTTCATCTTTACCAACCCTTACGAGCTTGTCACAATACGTGCTCAGATGCACCTTTCGATCACATGTTCCGTCAAACATTTCGAACTTGGCAGTTCTACGTCTGGTTGAATACACAAATATTCATAGTTCAAACCTTCAATTCATATACCCCCTTCGACGCCTTGTACTCGACTTTCAAGCTTCTTAAGTTCCTCCTCCATATTCTTGATGAGCAGGTCCTTCTCGGCGAATGCTGGTGTGTATGGGGTTTGTTGTGAAGTGTGAGGTAATGTTTCTACGTATATGGGATTAATTTGGTTGATTCTAGAGATTTGGGTGTAGTGGTGATCATTGATGAGTTTTGGGGATCAGGGGGTAGGCTATGGTGTGTTTTGAGGAGTGTGGTAGGTGGTAGTTTGTGGGTATTGGGTTGAATGATGTTGGTGTTGAGGAGGAGTTGGTACTGGTGGAGGATTCAGATTTTGTGGAGGCGTGGCGTATTGGTGAGGTGCGGGAGGGTTTTGCGAGTGATGGTTTTGTGTGTTTTGAGGAGGTGTTGGGTTTTCGGCGTTTTGTTGGTTGATGTTTGGGACATTCAAGGTGAGGGAAAGGTTTGCCAAGTTACGGACCTGCTCAAGTTCCCCTTGTAACTCCAGTATGTTTTACTCTAATCGCAAATCCAAGTCATTCTGTGCCTGAGTAATCCGACCTTCCGAAGTCTCAACATTATCTTCATGTGTTGCATTGTCTTTCCTAATACCACTCATATCGTCCATCTTAGCCTTTCCTTTGTTCTTAGGGTCACTTGTAGGAGGAGGAGGATGTGGAGGACCTCTAGATGTGATATGTACGCCGATGATGCCAGTATGCACGAACCAACATTAGGGGATGAGAATAATCAAAAGAAAGAAAATCAAAAAGGTAAACAAGTCAGTAGGGAGTTTTGAAAGGAAATTTGCAGTATTTAAACATGTATTGCGGAACTATAAATTCTCGTCCTAATTTAGGGGAACTCATTATGCCCGAGGTAGTCCTAGCAACATATAGATTTGGAGAAAACTCAATGCCGATAATTGTGTCATTTGGTTAATATGATAAATAGACCAAATCTCTACAAAAACGACAATAATTATAAAGAGTCACTAGTGGCATCTGCCTTATTGCAATCGAGTTCTAAAACGAATCTAGAAAACAAGTAAATATCAATCCTAATCTACTAGGTCCCAGAGGGACCTTCTCCAAGCTTGGCCTTCTTAGCCCCATCGATCAGATTCCCCAGGTCACGCATGTCCAAAAGTAGATATGCCCTTCCTAGATGTCCTCTTTCATTTCCCCCTGCATTCTGACAATCCACAACCCTTTTCCTCATCTTCCCCTCAAGCTCCATCAAACCCTCCTCTAAATACTCTAACCTTTTTGTTGATTTGGTAGAGATTCATCTTTGTGTTGTTCCAAATGTCTAGCCTCAGATTCGAAAACCCTTTTACGCAACCTCCTATACTCAACTTGTTCCTCAGCAGCGTCGTCTATGACCCTAATTCTCAAATCAATCCCTTGCTTGACCTCTCCTGGTATGTCATCAACCAACCATCATGGGTAGAAATATAAATGGGCGGCATGATACCTATCTTGCTCGATAGTATCCTTTTCTACAACAATCTTTTGATGCCACATATGTTGTGCCTCGAACTTAAATGGAATGGCATTCCCCTGGAAGTCTTGTTTGTAATGAAACATTTTGGATACTCGTGGTATGACCTGTTTCCTCCCAGCTTTCCTCATGGCTCTAATAGGAGCATAAGGATAGATACCCCTTCATCCGATCAGCACTAGATGAGCAACATCTTTTGAACTGATGATAAATTCACTACTAAGGAACCACTCGATCATCCAATGGACCTTGTTGTGAGTCAAATTGCTAAAGAAGTGTACCTAGCCCACAACGTTTACCGGTTGTGCAAACTTGTCCGGAATAAGAGTCATTCTCTTCGGATAGTGATAAGATATGTGGTCATTCCATGGTCGCCACGGAAATTCTTGACGGTATTGTCCGCTTTGAAGGTGTTCCAACAGCCATATTTGTAACAACATATTGAAACCCACAAAATGCCTATATCCTTTCTTGCAACGGTCCAAGGCTCGGTACATCTCAGCCACGATCAATTGGACAATCGTGTAAGTCTGTTCCTCAATTCCTCCCATTAGGGTCTTAGTGAGCATAGCTAAGCGAGTGTGGATCCTTCCTCCTTGTATTAGGAATACCAGCATCCCTAGAAAACAAACAATGAACACAAAAATTTGGCGATGAGTCCAACCCAGAAAAGTGATGGCAAACTCATCATGGTAGAGGCGGTAGGACTTGCTCTGCCCGTAATGCTCGTAAAGGAAGTCGAATGGTATGTAGGACTTTTTCAGGCAGACTAACTCATCATTCCTTCTGAAACCAATCATTTTTAGAAAGCCTCGAAAAGTACGATTTTTCGGTACCAACAGACAAGGGCTATCCCAGGGAAGCCCAGCAAAGCCTCCTATTTCCTCTAGAAGGGGAGTCATTTCTATGCCACCGAAACGGAAACGACCCTCTTCTTATCCCAGAACATAGTAGCAGCCTCAATTAGTACATTGTTTGGCTGAATGTTTTGCAAGGAAGGTAAATTCCTGAGAACTCCTTACACATGGTTTTTGTCGCTTGACGAGAGATTTTCCCACCAATCTAGAAACAAAGGTGGGATACTTCGAACCATGCCGAACCTGGGGACTTCGTGCCTCGTTTATGCAAAAAAAATTAAGTTAGCCCTTTGCCCCTCCAGATTCAGCTATTTACACATTAATGATTAGCATATTAGCATATTTTCTCCAAATAATGCACATATCATGATTGTACCCATTGGGATTATGGAAATCCCGGTGGGCTTTGGACAAGGTTTGCCTTAGAGAGTTATTACACGGACAATATTCTAACCCATACTAGGTTTAGACATGATGCATGCATAGCTAATATCAGAGTGGAGTTTCTAGAAAAGTCTAGACCGGTACCCTCACGTGGACAACTTGAGAGGAAAAGACACAGTACCGTCGATGCACCACTGATCGACTAGTTTAACCGCAAATAATCCTTTTCAAATTTAAAAAGGGTGTTTTAGGAAGAGTGCAGATACTCATCAAGCGCCTCTATGGTATCAGTCATGCACGAGTGGAATATGATGTGGAGCATGCTTTATGTAAAGATAAAACAACACGTTGTCAAGTATTTTGCATGCTGAAGGCTGTAAATACAATATTAAATGAAACTTAAGACATAAAAGAAATAAAAGCAAGGAAGAAGTTAGTTCGCGTAATATGAAATAATTGTAATAAAGCAAGTAAATGGGTAGGGATAGGGAGAGACGTGATATTTAAAAAAAATGATTTGGAGCGAGTGAACAGGACTAGAAAATGATGGGAAATGCATATTGTAACCAAATTAAGCGAAGATTTTAAACAAGTTAAGGTTATTGAATCCTATAGGAATGATATCTATGCAATTATGGATTTTAATAAGCAGGCAGTTTCATATGTAAAAACCATTTTTCTTAATACAATTTCTAATAGGCTACGCAGTTGCCTATTGTTTATAAGTATAAAAGATTAAACCTACAGGCATGATATCTAGGTGATTCGCGCAGTAACTAACAATGGTTATCACAGAAAAATATTAAGAACTGCTTAATCGAATCCTATAGGCATGATTTCTAATAATGATAATGCCATAGTGTTGAAAATTCGGCATTAGTACTTGAAAGAAACTAGCAGGACAATAATTAAGATTGATTTAGACCCTATAGGTAGAATTTCTATTGTTATAATTGAAACTGATTTTAGATCCTATAGTCATGGTATCTAAAGTTTGTAGATTAACAACATCCTATACAACCTAATGCATGTGCACAATGAGATATTAGTCATTTAATATCCTATAGGCATGGTTTCTAACAGGTAAAAGCAGAACACACTTGAGCAAGGTAGAGAACGTATAGGCAGGATTTCTAACACATAGTAATTGAACATGTTTGAGCAAAATAGCACATTTGAGCAAAGTAGAGCACCTATCGGCAGGACTTCTAACAAATAATAATTGAACATGTTTGAGCATAATAACATATTTGAGCGAAGTACAGCACCTATAGGCAGGATCGCTGCCCATTTTTATGCAAGTGTTAAGACAAACCCCCTTTTCCCAATTTTACTAATACCCGAAATATTATTACAAGATTATTATAGACCCAATGAATGGAATAAATTACAGAATAAAATAACTATAGGGATCCTACAACAGGCCCAGAGATATACCCATCTAGGCCAGGACATCATTCTCATGGTTCACAACAACCCAGAAAGTACATCTTCATTGACATAAGGCAGGCGAAAATCAATTGATTTACCTAGCAGGTAGAAAAGATAGTTGAGCATGTAGAACCAAGACCCTAGTGTGTCAGAGTTCCCAAGGGCTTCAAGAACCCAGGGCAGTGCTCACACTATGAAGGTTTATAGGGGAAACCCAAAGGAAAGACTAAGGACCAAATACTAGTGTGTCGGAGTTCACTAGGGTCTCCATTAACCTCGAGTAGTGCTTACACTAGGGAGATGAAGGACAGAACCTAAGTAGCATTGGCTTTCAGCTGGCCAAGAGTAAGAACTCAAAAGAGACCAGGCAGTGAGAGAATAAACTAAAGTTGAGGGACAACATATAGAGTCAAGTAGAGAACATAAAACTGGCAATAGAACACACTTGGGTTTTAAGAATAGACTTTAGCAAAGTTTCAAAATAACAAATTCAACACATAATACATATGTTATTAAACAGGTTTGTAGGATTGATGGGCACAGACTCAAAGTAAGAGAAGAAAGAAGAAGAATTTCATATTATGCTAAGTGGAGAATGCTAGTGTCACAAAGAGGAATCATAGCAATTGGCAATAGAACTTAACAAGATGAGAACAAATTAGAGTAACTACCGGGAAGTCAAGACATAGTGAAAACATGATCAAAACAGGCTCCATGTCATCACAACAAATTCAAAAACAGATTTATGTTATATACTTAATGAATACATTCATATTTAGTCAACTAATCCATAGAAAGGGATATGAAAGCATGTTCAAAGAGAGCGGTTAATAGCAAATTTAAACATTGAAGAGATAGCCAAAGTGCAAAGGTTCTAAACATTCAGTATTACATAGGCTAGGAATACTTAAAAGAAAACAATTCAAATCATGTCTAAGCATGTTTCAAACTATAAACGTAATGGAATTAAGATTAGAAAGACCTAAAATTGAAGTGAATCAATAAGACTTGCATACGGGAACAACCCAAAAACACATTGAACAACAATCTTCAGAAGTGAAAACACATGCTAATAACCGGTAAATAGGAATGAAATGACAAGGTTTGGTAACTCACCAATTAAGTGCAAAAAGAAAGAACGGAAGTCCACAGTGTTATGAATATCAACAAAAGAGCAAGAACCTAGAATTTCTGGCCTTGGCTTTCAGCCGGCTAGGAACTAAAGTGCAGAATAAGAGTATTAAAGAGCAAAGAGCACACAAATTTAAATTTTTAATAAATTGGTTAACGATTTGAGACTATTTTAAAGGGGAATGGGGAGGGGTTTATATAGCAGTAGAAATCAAACACCCAAACAAGGAAAATCATCAGTCAAACACTAGAAAGGAAAGCAATCGACATCACTAAGGAAAAGAGGAAAATTTTAAAACCCTAATTTTAGGGAAAGTACAAAAATCAGCAGAAATCTAAAATAAATAAAAAATAAAAATCAAATGTTGCATATAATAAGATGAACATAGACAAAATTATCACTTAAAATCAAAGAATCGAACCAGATTTGGTTCGATCTAAAAGAGATCAGAAACCCTAATTTTTAGGGTAAGTAAGAATCAAAAGAAATACACAAAGATCTATATCATAATAGAACGGTAATGAAAACAGACGGAATAGTGGAAAGGTCAAGAAGTTGAACCAACTTTGGTTCGATTCTGATGAGATCTGATTGCCATGTTAAGGAACGCGGTATAGATAAGGATCCAGTACCAAGGGGCAGTCGAACATGGCAAAAAATAGTTGTATAATCCCATGTCTTGTGGGATTAGGAGATGGATTTGAGGGAGGACGGCTAGGGTTTGGGCAGAGAGAAGGGGGAGTTTGAGAGAATTCAAAGGCGGCGGTTGGTGAAGAGTGATTAGGGTTGGGGGTGTTAGGTTAATTAAATGGGACGGGGTAATATGGGTCGTTGATCTCAGAGATCAATGACCTCGATTAGTTGGGGGTTCTGGGTCGGGTTGGTTTAACTGGTTGGGTTGGGGGTTATTTGGTTTGGGATTAGAGGTTATTGGGCTGGGACAGGGTAGTTCAGGTCCGAAATTAAGGTAAATTTGGGGCCAGATTTTAAATACCCAATGTTTAATAAATAAATATTTTATAAAAGTAATTAATAAATATCAAAAATATTATTTGTGCACTAAAATGATCAAAATAACTACTTTACATTATAAAAATATAAATATTCATTTTTTCATAGATAATGTAATTATACATGCATATGGGTTATTATTGCAAAAATGTGCAATTAGCCTTTAAATGCAAATGTAATTATAAGAAATGTACTGTAAATTATTTAAAACTTCACATTGGTACAAATGATAAGTTTAGATGATTAAATCATCATAAAATAATTTGGAAGATAATTATTGGATATTTACAAAATGAAATGCAAAAATAAATTGATTTAAAACCTTTGAAAATTATAAAAAAAAAATACTTGTGCGTGCTTATAAATAAAATGATGATTCATATGCACTATTTTGAAGGAGTATATGTATATATATATATATATATATATATATACGAGGGAAAATTGTGTATCAACAAGTAGGACTTCTCATTCAAGCTCGGATTAATCCTGCTACACACAGAGGTTTGCCACCCTTTAGCTTCGAAATTGAGGGTGGCCCGGACATAGTCTAGTGCGGACGACACAATTTTGAAGTGCGGCCGAAAACACTGGAGTGCGGACAGCATAAATGTTAGTGTGACTGCACATCCTCAAGTGCGTACCGCTTAATTTTGAGTGCGATCGCACAAGTCCAAACCTACAATTACTGATTCTCCGAAGTTTAGAGTGCGGTGACACACATTTTATGCGGCCGCACACTTTTTTTGCGAACCACCAAATTTTGAATGCGGTCTGCACATTTCAAACAAACAAAAATCCCTTTTTACCTGTTATGCGGACCACATAAAAATGTGTGCGGGCGCACAATTCAAACAATGACGGTACTTCAGTTAGGGTTCTTGCTATGTTTTCACAATTTAAGCATGCTGTGCACAAATTAAAGAGATTAGTGGTCTACCCAGTCCCTAATGAACATGTATGAAGCTACCTATATGATTTTTAAGCTCAAGTTAAGCAAATTTGACATTTTTAGGCCTAAAATAAATTAAACTAATCAAGGAAAATAAAAACAAAAATTGAGAAAAATGAACAAATATCTACATGAATTGAACATACAAGTAGTGAATGATGCAGGTAAGAATCTAGCTTGATGAATTGAGTGAGATTTGTGAACAATTTTTGGGTTGCACGGTGTTTTCTAGGGCTTGGGACTTCAGAGTGCGTAAAGTGTGAATAGTGGTGAAAAGACCTATTTATACCCTATAAAGGTCGCTCAAAATTCCCACCTGAATGCGGCCGCACAATTTTGAGTGCAATACGCACTCCTTACTTGCGACTGGACTTCGCTCTGCGATCCGCACAAAAATGAGTGCGGCTGCATAGCCTTGTGCGGTCCGCATAATTTTATGTAGGGCGGCATGGTGACAATTTTTCTGCAGATATCAACTTTAGAGAGTTGGTGATTTTTTTCCCCAGTTGTGCAACCGCACAAGGAATTGTGCGGTCGCAGACCCTTCTCTTCGGTTGCAAACAATTTTGTGTGGTCCGCATAAATTCAACACTTGGCCAATTTTCCAGATTGTCCCTGCAATACACACTCATCCCTGTAATTCCCTTCAAAACCAGTTAGCTCAATACATAACCTATCTAAAAAGAAGAAAAAAAGAAAAAAAATGAAAAGAAACATGGATTGCCTCCCAAGAAGCGCCTGATTTAACGTCGCGGCACGATGCAGGTTACCATCATTCACTTGAAATGAAACAGCGCCACAACGTGTCCATCATCAACCTTGCCAAGATAATGTTTCACCCAATGACCATTGACTCTAAACACTTCACCATTTTTTTTCTTCAAGTCTAATGAACCAAAGGGGTCACATGGACAACTTCAAATGATCCACTCTGCTTGGCTTTCAACTTTCCAGGAAACATCCGCAACGGAGAATTGAACAATAGCACGAGATTGCCTTCTTTAAACTCTTAATTCTATATACTTGTCATGGAGGTACTTCATCTTTCCTTTGTACAAAGACGAACTTGAATATGCATGGAACCGGAATTCATCGAGCTCATTCAATTGTGCCACCCTTAAGTTGGCGGCGACATCCCACTAAAGATTAAGCTTCTTCAATGCCCATATAGACTTGTGCTCAAGTTCCACCGGTAGGTGACAAGCTTTCCCGAACACTAACCGATATAGAGACATACCGATTGATGTTTTGTATGCCATCCTATAAGTCGAAAGAGCATCATCAAGTTTCTTCGACCAATCCGTTCGGTTGGCATTCACAGTCTTTGACAAAATTATCTTGATCTCCCGGTTAGAGACATCAACTTGTCCCCTTTCTTGAGGATGATAGGGGTTGACACTTTGTGAGTGACACCATACTTTGAGAGTAAAGTATCAAAAGCTTTGTTGCAAAAGTGTGATCCCCCATCACTAATAATGGCGCTTGGAGTGCCAAACCTTGTGAAGATGTTTTTTTTCGGAAATTCCACCACACTCTGAGCTTCATTGTTAGGAAAAGACACGACTTCAACCCATTTTGACACATAATACACAGGTACCAATATGTAAGTGTTCCCACAGGAGCTCACGAACGGACCCATGAAATCAATGCCTCACACATAGAAAATGTCAATCTCCAAGATGGTGGTGAAAGGCATCTCATTTTTCTTAGAAATCCCACCAGCCCTTTGACATTCATCACAACGCTTGACAAGATCACTATCGTCCTTGTAAGGAGTAGGCAATTAGAATCCACAACCCAACACCTTTGTAGCTATTCTAGCTCCACCATGGTGACCATCATATGGTGAAGAGTGGCAAGCCTCAAGAATTCCAAATTGTTCTTCATCCGGTACACATCGACAAACCACCACATCGGTACAAATCTAGAAGAGATAAGGCTCGTCCAAATAATAGTCAAGGAAATCCCGTTTAATCTTCTTCCTTTGGTTTGAAGAGAACTCATTTGGTACAATTCCACTCACAAGATAATTGGCTAAGTTGGCGAACCATGGCATCCTGGTCATAGAAATGGCTAGGATTTGCTCATCAGGAAATGAATCATTTATCTCAAGGCCATCATTTGGCCTCTCCTCCTCCTCCAAACAAGACAAGTGGTCCGCCACTTCGTTTTCACTACCCTTGCGGTCTTGAATCTCTAAATCAAACTCTTGTAAAATAAGTACCCACCGTATCAATCTTTCCTTAGAATCTTTCTTGCTAATTAAATATCGAAGCGCCGCATGCTCAGTGTGAACAATCACCTTTGTACCCATCAAGTACGAGCGGAACTTCTCCATAGAAAAGACAATATCGAGGAGCTCTTTTTCAGTTACTGTGTAGTTGACTCGGGAATTATTCATGGTCTTACTAGCATAGTATACTGGATAGAAGATCTTGTTGATATGTTGCCCCAATATCGCTCAAACCTCCACATCACTTGCATCACACATGAGCTCAAAGGGTAAGCTCCAATCTGTTGCAGTGATAATTGGAGTAGTAGTCAACTTATACTTGAGCAATTCGAATATGTTCATACAATCTTCGATGAAATAGAACTTGGCATCCTTCTCCAAAAGTTTGCACAAGGGGTTTACCACCTTAGAAAAATCCTTGATGAATCGGCGATAGAACCCCACATGACCCAAAAAGCTCATCACTCCCTTCACGAATGTAGGGGAGTTTGGGGATCACTTCAATTTTGGCTTTATCAACCTCGACACCATGTTTTGAAATTTTGTTGCCAAGGAGAATGCCTTCTTCGACCATGAAGTGACATTTCTCCCAATTCAAAACCAAGTTTGTTTCCTCACATCTTGCCAATACCTTGTCCAAGCACTCTTCAAAGTATTCCCACCATGGAAAAATCATCCATGAAAACCTCAAGAAGGTCCTCCACCATATCAGTGAAGATGGCCATCATACATCGTTGAAAAGTCATAACCCAAATGGCCTCCGCGAGAATGCGAAAGTACCATAGGTACACGTAAAAGTGGTCTTCTCTTGCTCCTCAGGAGCAATAAGAATCTAATTGTAGATGTAGTATCCATCAAAGAAGCAATAAAAAGCACATCCGGTAAACCTATCCAACATTTGATCAAGAAATGGAAGCGAAAAATGATCTTTTCGAGTGACTTTGTTAATCTTCCTATAGTCCATGCACACTCTCCACCCTGTGTCAGTTCTTGTAGGGATCAATTCATTCCTGTCATTTGTTATCACAGTCATGGCCCTTTTCTTTGGGACACATTGTACCGGAGAGGTCCACGAGCTGTCGGAAATGGGGTAAATAACCCCGACATCTAACCATTTGATTATCTCCTTCTTCACTGCCTCCTGCATTGCTTCATTTAATCTTGTTTGATGTTCCACAAAAGGTTTTTCATCCTCCTCCAAAATAAGCTTCTGCATGCAAAAGGTGGGGCTTATACCCCGAATATCCGCCAATGTACATCCTATAGATTTCTTCCTCTTTTGAAGCACCGCCAAAGTAGAATCTACCTGCATGTTATTCAAGCAAGAGGGAAGAATAACAGGTAAAGTGGAACAAGGCAAGAAACTCATACCTGATATTTGAAGGCAAAAGCTTTAACTCCAAAGAGGGAGGCTCCTTGATTGAAGGCTTTGTTGGAGGAGTCTTCCAGTTCTCAAAATCCAAGGACAATATTTGGGGTTCATAAATATATGACCCCATTCCTTTCAAAGCATTGACACATTCTAAAAAGCCATCCTTCCCATCCTCATCATGATTAAGCAACACAGCTTCCAAGGTATCATCAACATGCATCACAACACTAGCATCATCAAAAATTACTTTGGTCACTAGGTCTATAAGTGAACAAACTTCGTTCCTATTTGGTTTCCTCATTGATTTGCAAACATGGAAAATCACTTTTTCGTCGCCCATCCAGAAAGATAGCTCACCGGCTTCCGTATCAACTAGAGCCTTCCCCGTAGCAAGGAAAGGTCTACCCATGATAACAGGTACCTCGTAGTCAACCTCCCAGTCAAGAATCACAAAGTATGCCAGAAGGATGAACTTATCAACATGAACTAACACATCATTAATAATCCCCAATGGCCTATTCATAGTCTGATCCGCCATTTGCAACCTCATTGATGTGGGTCTTGGTTGCTCAATTCCTAAAGTTTTGAACACAGAGTAAGGCATCAAGTTGATACCTTCTCCCAAATCACATAAAACTTTGGCGAAGTCGGGGCTGCCAATAGTGCAATGGATTGTGAAGGTGCCGGGATCTTCGAATTTCGGCCATTGAGTGTAAAATAGCACTCACTTGATATGTCATTTTGATAGTCCCACAATTCCTTGATCTTTACTTTGTTACCAAATCCTTCATGAAATTTGCATATCCCGACATTTGTTCTAGCGCCTCAACTAACGGCACATTAATGGACAAACTCTTCATCATATCAATAAAATTCTTGAATTGGTTCTCGCTATTTTGCTTTGTGGGTCTTTAAGGGTATGTAATAGGAGGACTTGGCATTGGTTCTTTGGCATGTCCTATATTTTTCCCACCCTTCGGGTTCACCCCTGTATCACTAGGTAATGCCCGCTTAGGATGAGTGTTTTAAGCTTGAGAGATTTGGCCAAGTTGAACCTCCAAATTGCGGATAGAAGTGTTGTGGGAGGCTAATTGAGCATCGGAGTCGACATTTTTCTCCATCATTTGTTTGAACATATTTTAAATCTGTCCAATTTCATTATTGGAAGAACTAGAACCTTGAGACGGGTATGGAGACGAGTTGATTGGTTGTTGATACATCGGGGGACTTTGAAAGCCCGCCCCCGATTCCCTTGGTTATTATTGTTCCAACCCCCTTGGTTGTTGCCTCCTCAATTTCTTTGATTGTTTCCGCCCCAATTTCCTTGATTATTGCCTCCTCAATTTCCTTGATTACTCCAATTGCCTTGATTATTGTTATTTCTCCAGTTACCTTGATTGTTGTTACCACCACTCCAATTGCCTTGGTGGCCTTGGTTGTTCCAATTTCCTTGATCTCCTTGTGATCTTCATTGTTGTTGATTTTTTTCTTGAGCATTATTTCTTTGATGTTGATAATTGTTGACATATTGCACTTCTTCTTCTTGCTCATTGTACGAATCACCTTGGCTATACCCACTATAATCTTGATCAAATTGTTCCAGACGATTTTGCACTTGTTGACCTCTTTGATGTCTCTTGTTCATCATCATATTCACACCTTCCATAGAATTCACTTGTTTCGGCCCTTGAACTTGTTGAAGCTGAGCTTTGGCCAATTAGTTCATTGTGGTTGTCAACTCGACAATAGCTTGCCCATGATCGTGTAGCTCCTTGTTTAGGTGAATGACATTTAGGTCACCTTGAGGAACATTGGCCCTAATTTTCCATGCCGACGAGGTATCTGCCATCTCATCCAAAATTTCACAAGCTTCGGCATAAGGTGAGTTCATTAAGTTCCCGCCGGCGAGTTAATTTACAACACATTGATTTGTTGTCTTGATCCCCCTGTAGAAGGTTTGTTGAATCATGGCTTCGGTCATATCATTATTCGGGAAATATTTAACCAAGGTATGATATCTTTCCCATATCTCATACAATGGCTCATTGTGCTATTTCTTGAACGCTTGAATTTCATCCCATAGTGTAGCCATGTGCCCCGGAGAGAAGAATTTGGCAATTTATTTTTCGGCCAACTCATCCTAAGTGTGGATGGAATGATTGAGTAATCTCTCTAACCAGTGCAATGCCTTCCCCCGTAGAGAAAAACGAAAATAGCCTCAAACACAGTGCATCCTTGAAAACTTTTCTTTGCTTGCTCCCCCAACAAGTATTGACAAACCCTTTGAGTTGCTTGTAAGCATTTTGTCTTGGAGCCCCGGTGAAGAAAACCCGTTGCTCAAGTAGTGTAAGCATCACGTTGGTGATTTAGAAGTTGTCTGCCCTAATACAGGGCGAGACTATAGTACTAGTATAAACCTCGTTGGGAAACACCCGGTGCGCTGCCGCTCTTGGTAGAGGTGAGGGAGGGACGGGTACATTACCATGAGTTGGTCGGCCTCGCCGATTTTTTTGAGGTTCAAGATGAACCTTATCTCCATGATCATCATCCACTTCCTCCTCGAATGGAAAATTCCCGATGGGCTCATTGTTGAGAGCTATTATTGTACCTATAAGCAATTCAAAAACAAAATTAGTGACTTGTAAGTAAACAAAGACAAATCACACAAAAACCTAGATATATAGCTAAATCTGTTTAACTCCCGGGCAACGACGCCAAAAATTGATTCTCGCCCAAACACACACTACTTATATGGTTTTGTGAGGGGGTAGAAGCAATAATAAAACCCAACGGAAGTCGGGATTGAATCCACAGGGAGTTAGATTTTGGATTAGGTATACACCTATTGTGAATGTATGATATGTCCTAATCTACACTTCCACATTGACATTTTTGTTTCTACTTCTACTTTAAGCTAATGATTGCAATTATAAAACTAGGAGACAATATTTTGGTTTTGGTTGTTTTTAAAGTTAAAGAAGATCTAGGTTTGCGACTTCCACCTAGTTAGTTACGTAAGGATTTAGAGTTTTAGGGCATTTTTGATTGATCGGGATACATTATAGCAATTACGCTCGACTACTCACTCTATACCTCTCGGTAGCTTCAGTGACTTTGCCCGATTTGGCTTTCTCAAGTCCAAATGGGTAATTCACAAAGCAAGTGATAAATGCTCTAGTCGGGTCTTACTCTCTCTAGGTTCGACTCTTTAATTGGGCTATCAATTTCTTGAGTTCACCCCAATTCCTAGTTAGCAAAGTTTTCCTAGACCTAGTCTCTCGAGCAGAGACTAAGTCAAATAGGCATGAATCAATTTTTGCAACCATTATATCTAGAATTTAAGAAAGAACAAGGCTGAATAACCTACACCCAATCATAAATAAGCCGTAAATCAATAACCCATTAAGTACCCATACTAGGGTTGGGTCATAAACCTAGCTAATGGTTCAACTACTTGTTTAAAATGAAGAAATAAAAGAAGAAATTAAGATATAATGCATAATATTTGATTAAGGAAAGAAAATATAATGCTAGAAGCTAATCTAGTACAATATTACTGAAAAAAGAAAATACACTCGACTCAGGTGCTCTACACATATACAACTTACCATACTTCACCTAAAAATGACAGAAAGTTATATTTATACTAAGCTGAAAATATCTGACAAAAATGCCCTTGCGGAAGGTTGTGCGGCGGCACAATTATGTGTGCATATGCATGTTGAGATTGACTGGTCAATTCGACTTCCTGCAGTCGCATAAAATTATGATGCGGTTGTACTTCCTCTATTTGTGTGGACCGCACATTTCTGAGTGTGGATGCACACTTGAAATTTGCTAGGACTTGCACCTTCTTCTGCGGACTGCACATTTGTGAGGGCGACCTCACTTTGTCTCTTATGGCCTCACAATAATCATGTGGTCCGCATATCCTCAAATTGCCTAAAATCAACTTCTCTGAATCTCTACCTCTGCGGCTGCACAATAATTGTGCGGTCTGCATACTGTGCAGGAAATTTGACAGTTCTTTTTCATTGTTTACCGCCGCACATAGTATTGTGTGGTCCGCACTGTAGGACTTATTGCCTTGTTTTGGTCCTTGTCCAATTTTGAGTCCTTTTTGAGTTGATTTTAATTTCCTTGGATTGTTTCCCAATATTAATACAAAAAAGCACATTTCATTAGTTCTTGGGAATACCTTTAAACATTTTTTTAGCTAAAACGCAAGTAAAAGAGATCAATAAGCGGTCAAATTCCCTACTTATCACTTCCTGGGCCCCACCCCGAGCTTGCTGGTCGAGTGGTGATGTAACTGGTGTGGAAGTCACCGCCTAACTTCTCTACTAAACTAAGCTTCCAAAGCGACAAGGACACTATCTCTACACATTCCCAACTCTTCGCACTCGAAGCAACTCCCCGGTGGTGTTGGGGACAGTATCGGGCCTCGAATACCCGAATAACTGCTAGAAGGACCTAGCTTCGATGAAACCTAAACCGGTGAAGCACATGATGAACTCTAAGCTCGGAGAGCACGGATAGATGGCTAACTCAAACGAGCATTGTATGAACCATGGCTAGTTGATGCACCCCGATGAATCTGACGAGCCATCAGAGCGGGCCTATAAGGACGACCCCTGTTGTGGTACGACTTCCCCCAGAAGGAACACAACTGAAACCACCCGAACCATAAGGCCTCTTGGCCTCTCTCTCCTCACGCTCCTGACCACAGACTAACTCTAGCCGCCGAGCAATATAAATCACCTCGTCAAACCTAGGACCTGATATGTTCTCTCGAGTCATAAAAATGCAATTGATAATTGAGACCATCAATGAACCTCCTAATCCTCCCCCTCTTTGTGGGAACCGACCAGACTATGTGAGGAACCAACTCAGAAAATTTCATCTCGTACTGGATCACAGACATGCCCTCCTGGCATGTTACTTACCTCAAACCATGAAAGTCTCTACCCCAACAAGCCCTTGCCTCACGAATCAGCCTCTAAACTCCTAGAAGTTAACAACGGACAACTTGATACGATCAACACAAGCTACGGGAATCAATTCCATATGAAAATCTAAGTTTTTAATCAAAAGTCAAAAAGTTAACTCAAAAGTCAACCCCCGGTCCCACGTCTCAGAATCCGAAAAATTAACAAAATTCGAACACCCATTCAACCACGAGTCCAACCATACCAAAATTACTCAAATCCGATCATAACTTGGGCTTCAACTCCTCAAATTAAAGCCTATGAAGTTTTTACAATTTTCCAACCCAAATCACTAATTAAATGATAAAATCAATGATATATTCATGTAATTTAACCAAAACCAAGTTAGAATCGCTCCCTTAAAAATCAGTCCAAGAGTTGCCTCAAACCGAGCTCCCAAAATCAAATTATGAAAAATTATTCAAGTCCTCATTTTTGAGATTTTTATTATGCGCATATATCCCTTCTTCACGATTGCGAAGCACAAACGCAACTGCTTGTGCTCCTCTCGACTGCAGGAATAGATCAATATATCATCAATAAATACAATCACACAGGAATCCAAATAAGGCTTGAACACTCGGTTCATCGAATCCATAAATGTTGTTGGGGCACTTGTCAACCCAAATGACATCACTAGAAACTCAAAAAGCCCATACCGAGCCCGAAAAACTATCCTAGGGACATCGGATGCCCTAATCCCCAGGTGATTGTAGCCAGAGCTCAAATCAATCTTTGAAAACACCTTGGTACCCTGAAGCTAATCAAATAAGTCATCAATCCTCGGCGATGGATACTTGTTATTGATGGTGAATTTGTTCAACTGCCGATAATCCACGCACATACTCATCAATCCATCATTCTTCCTCACGAACAACACAGGCGCACCCCAAGGAGAGACACTAGGTCTAATGAAGCCCTTATCAAGTAAATCTTGAAACTTTTCCTTCAATTCTTCAACTCTTGCGGGGCCATGTGGTATGACGAAATAGAAACGGGCTGATTGCCCTGAGCCAAATCAATACAGAAGTCAATATCTCTGTCGAGTAGCATCCCCGGTAGAACTGCAGGAAATACCTCTAGAAACTCACGAACAACTGGTACTGAATACAGGGAAGGAATCGCCACTCTAGAATCGTAGAATAAGACAAATAGGCTAGACACCCTTTCTCGACCATATGCCGAGCCTTCACATAAGAGATAACCCTGCTGGTAGAATAACCAGAAGTCCCTATCCACTCTAATCGAGGCAACACCAGACGGTCTAAGGTCACCGTCTTGGCGTGACAGTCCAATATAGCATGATAAGGTGACAACCAATCCATACCCAAGATGACATCAAAATATACCATATCGAGAAGTAAGAGATATACGCTAGTCTCCTAAAGGTGTACAACAAATGATAGACACGATGTAGAACAATAGAATCACCTACAGGTGGGGACACATACATAGTAGCACTCAAAGAATCATGACGCACCACCAGATATGACGTGAAGTAGGATGACACATAGGAATAAGTAGAGCCCGAATCAAATAGAATTGAAACATCTCTATGGCCAACTGAAATAATACCTCTGATAAAAGCATCAAATGACTCGGCCTCGGGCCTGGCTGGGAAAGCGTAACATCAGGGTTGGGCCCCACCACTCTGAACTACATCCCTAGGACGGCCTCTAGTTGGCTGGCCTCCACCTCTAGCATCCTGGCCTCCACCTCTAACGGCCTGATCTCCACCTCTAGCTGCCTGACCTCTGCCTCTAGTTGGCTGAGCGGGCAGTGGTGAAACCGGTGCCGGAATCATGGAATGAGAACTATGCTATGGCGTTCCGCCCAATAATCTCGAACAGGTCCTCCTGATATGCCCAAGACCACCACACTCAAAACATCCATCCTAGTGTAGTGGCTGCTGAAACTGAGATTGACCCGAACGGGCCAGATAACCACGGTGATAACTCTGAACCGGAGGCGCACTGATAAGAGCTGGTGGTGCACTGTAGGATGGCTGCTCAAAATGAGGAACATTAGGTCCACGACTCCCTGAAGCACTGTGGGATACCTGTAGCGCCGAGTGGAATGGCCTGGGAGGATGGACCCTACCAAAAGTACCCTTGCCTCGAGATGAGGCACCACTAAAACCACCGGAATGACAAGGCATATTATCATACCCGTACCCACTCCTCTGTGTAAGAACCACCTCTATCCGCCTGGCGACATTAGCAGTCGTATGAAAAGAAATCTTGCCCCAAGTCTCCTTGGCCATCTGAAGAATGATAGAGTGATCAGGTCCATTAATAAACCTCCTCACCCTCTCCCTCTCAGTAGGAACCAACATAGGAGCATGACTGGATAGATCTACAAAATGCATCTCATACTGAGTAACAGCCACACTACCCTGCTAGAGATGCTCGAACTACCGACGGTAATCATCTATCAATGTGATAGGAAGGAACTTCTCTAGAAATAATTGAGGGAACTTGTCCCAAGTAAGAGCAGGAGACCTAGCTAGTCTGGTCAACAAAAAGTCCCTCTAGCATTTCTTGGCGGAACCCGTGATCTGAAATACAGCAAAATCGACCCCATTGGTCTCAACTATACCCATGTTCCGTAGCATCTCATGGCAGCTGCCAAGATAATCTTGTGCGTCCTATGAAGGTGCACTATTGAGGTAAACTGGAAAGAGCTTAGTAAACGTGTCTAATGTCCATAAAGACTCAGAGACATGGCGGGTACATCATCGGCCTGTGCCGCAACAACCAACTGTACTACCTCAACTGGCGGGACTGTTGAAGTCTGATACTACGCAGCCATCTACTCCGGAGTGTGAGTAGCGGGAGTCTGTGCTACTCCCCAAGCCTAAGAGATGGCTGTTGCCAAGGAAACGTACTGGCCTGGACCACACTCTCCATAATGCCCACCAAACGGACTAGAGCATCATAAAGCACTAGGGCAGCAATGAACCACTCTAGGACCTGAGCTGGTCCAACAGGTACAATCTGAGCTGGAACCTCCTCATCGAACTCCACTTGAGGCTCCACTACTGGTGCTGCTACTCGAGCTCTAGGTTGAGCTCTACCTCTGCCTCATCCTCTGGTGCGGCCTCGTCCTCGACCTCTGCCCCTCCAAGTGTTGTCCAGCTGAAAATGTGGTGCGTGTTCTCGCCATCTGTAAGAGATCAATAATAGAAGATTTCAATCATTAATGGTAGAAATAAAACAGCACAACAGAGAAGAATAGAAGTGAAATTGCTCCTTAACTCCATAGCCTCTGGGGATAAGTACAGACGTCTCTATACCGATCCTCTGGGTATAAGTACAGACGTCTCTATACCGATACTCCAGACTCTACTAAGTTTTCTCATGACTCGTGAGACCTATGTAACCTAGTTCTCAAATACCAACTTGTCACAACCCAGAATTCTCACCATTAGGATCGTGATGGCGCCTAATATTTCACTTGCTAGGCAAGCCAACGTTAGAACAATATTCATTTTTCATCAGTTTAAATTAAAAAATGATTAAAGAATGAAATAAATATAACAATCCAAAATAATGTACTGAAGCTAAAACAACTAAAATATCTGATACAACCCTTGATCCGGTTACACAAGTGCACGGTTTACTAGAATAGTGCAAATAAGGGTGTGAAATAACATGAAGTTGTCTGAAAGGAAAGTACACAGCTAAATAAAAAGGGAAGGGGACTCCAGGAGCTGGGGGCGCTGAGCAGTTGTACCTAAAGTCTCCACGAGCTGTCCAATCCGAGCACACTAATAACCGCCGCTGGGACCTACTCCTAAATCTGCACAAGAAGTGCAGAGTGTAGTATGAGTACAACCAACCCCAAGTACTCTTACACCAACTTGTCAAACCCAACCTCAGGGTCGTGATGGCGCCTAACATCCGCTTAGTAGGCAAGTCGACATGAGATGATTAAATAACCAATTTTTAATAGTTTAAACATAATGACGATATACAACAAGAAACAGAAACCCAATCTGATACAATACCAACATAAGTCATGTGATAATATCTACTCCTAGGGATTTGGAGTTATGAGTATACGAGCAACTAGAAGTTCTACAAACAGAGTCTAATATCATTAAAATTGTTTCAAAGGAAGTAAACAGTAACAAAAGGAAGAGGAGGGAAACTTCAAGGTTTGCGGACGCCAACAAATCTACTTCAAGTCTGCGTATGCAATGATCCAAGATGACGCACCTCACACACCGTTGGCACCAATAGCAGAATTTGCACAAAAAGTGAAAAAGTGTAGCATGAGTACAACCGACCCAATGTACTCCACAAGTGTCGAGCATAACCTCAACAAGGTAGTGACGAGGCTATGACAAGATACCTAAAAAAATAAACATGTACAAGTACATACGAAGCAGTAACAATAACAGAGAATAACAGCATACAAACAAGGAGGTGACATGTGAAAAGGGAAAAAATATGATAACTACGACAAGTAAGACATCATGTAATAGCCAAATAAATCATCAACCAATAAAAACAGATAAACCAATAATATGAAAAATATCACCCTACATTCATTTATTCTCGTCCTTACCATGAAATGATGACATACATAAGATGAAATGGCATGCCATCACACTTCGTTCTTTTACCATCAACCTCACCATGTAACAATGAATAAATGAGATGAATGACACGGCATCACCCTTCATGCTTTACTCTCTTCCTCACCGGATAATAATGAATTAATGAGATAAATGACATGGCATCACCCTTCATGCTTTTACTCTCTTCCTCACCAGGTAATAATGAATAAATGAGGTAAATGGAACGGCATCACCCTTCGTGCTTTTACTCTTTTCCTCACTATGTATTAATAAATAAATGAGATAAGTGCAATGGCACGGCATCACCCTTCGTGGTTTAACTCTCTTCCTTGCCATGTAATGAGGATAATATGAATACGGGAAATAAATAATGTGGAGAATGAATTTAACGTCATATATGATGAAAAAATACCAAACTTCAACTTCCAAAGTACTCAAAAATTATGAAATAAGCAATAATTATAGAAGGAATAACCAAACAAGTAATAACCTAACCTAAACATAGATATCATAATTAATAATGCAATAAAACACAAGGAAACAAGTTTCACCCACATGCTTTAACCCAAAAATAATGCATAAGTATTCTTCACCTCACATATACATTGTACCCACACATTAAACACGTAGCAAATAGAGTAACAAGTCATAATCACTCAAGTCAAGGTTAACCACGACACCTTCCTCGCTCCGCAATCAAATCAAAGCTCAACTGGGTCCTTTCCTCTAAACTTCGCCTCCAAACCAATCAAATCTAATCAAATATAGTTCAAGAAATTCAAAATAAGCTTTAGAAACTACCCACGAGTGAAAAAGATTCAATCTTTAATGATTGCGAAAAAAGTCAACAAAAGTCAACCTTGGGCCCGCTTGGTCAAAACTCGATATTTGGAGCAAAAACCAATTACGTATTCACCCACGAGCCCGATTATGTGATAAGTTTCTATATTTGATCTCTATTTGAGGTATAAATCTCAATTTTACAAAAACTCCCAATTCTACCCATATCCCTAATTATCTACCATGAAAGAGCATAGATTAAGGTTAGAAATCAATGGGTGTTGATGGAAATGAAAAAAATGAGACAAAATATACTAACCTATGAATGGGGATGAAATTCTTCTTCAAAATCTCCTTTTGGCTGAGCTCTAATGTGGACTTGGTGAAAAATGGGTTGAACCCCGATTTTGGGATATTTAAATAACTGGTCATCAAGCCTTGATCGCGTTTGCGAAGGGCCTGACGCTATCACGAAGAACAATGGCCCAAGTGTCCTTCGCGTTCACAGTGGCCTATGCCCCCTGGCCTTCGCGTTCGCAAGCCTAGGCTCACATTCGCGAGAGGGTGGTCGCGTTTGCGAATAGTAAGCTCCCCAATGCTTCGTTTTCACGACCCGTTCCCCGTGTTTTCGTAGAAGAAAACCACTCCACCCTAGTTTCCCTTGATAATGCACCAGATATCAGCAACAACAAAAAACCATCAAACTTCTAAGTCCAAAATTGATCACTAATCTATCTGAAACTTAGCCAAGCCTCTCGAGCTCCAAACCGAACATGCACACAAGTGTAATAACATCATACGAACTCGCTCGCACAAGTTCCGGAACCAAAATACAAACCCGGTAGAAACAAAGTCAATCTACAATCAAACTTAGGAATTCTTTAAATATTTGAGTTACTAATTTTCAACACATCAAGTTAAATCGAGTTAGGGACTTCTGGATTCGATTCCGGGCATATGACCAAGTCCCGAATCACGATACGAACCCATCAGGATCATCAGAACAATGATCTGGATCCGTTTATACAAGATGTTGACCGTAGTCAACCCAAATCATTTTAAGGCTAAATTTCTCATTTTCTTAAATTTTTCACATAAAAAAATTCTGGAAAAAGACATAGGCTGCGCATGCAAATCGAGGAGGGCTGAATGGAGCTAGTCGAGGTCTCAAAACACAAAAATGAAGGCTAAAACAAAAAATGACCTACTGGGGCGTCACATTCTCCACAACTAAAACAAATGTTAGTCCTCGAACGGACATAGAGAGGTACCTGGGCTGGTGAAAAGGTATGGGTATCTACTCCACATGTTCGATTGGGACTCCCACATGGATGCCTCAACCAACTGACCTCTCCACAACACTTGAACTGAAGGATAACTCTTAGACCTCAACTTCCGAACTTGCCGGGCTAGAATGGCCATTAGCTCCTCCTCATAAGTGAAATCCTTGTCCAATTGGATTGAGCTAACATATAACACATGGGAAATATCACCATGATACTTCTGGAGCACGGAGACATGGAACACTAGATGGACTACTAATAAAGTAGGTGTCAATGCAAGCTTTTAGACCACCTCACCCACGCTCTCGCAAATTCAAAGGGTCAAAAGTACCTAGGGCTCAACTTGCCCTTCTATCCAAACCTCATCACACCCTTCATTGGTGAAACTCGGAGTAGAACCCTCTCTCAAATCCTGAATGCAACATCATGAACTCTACGATCGGCAAAAATTTTCTCCCTAGACTAAGTTCTGCGAAGTAGATCCTGAATAATCTTGACCTTTTTCAAGGCATCCTGAACCAAGTCGGTACCCAACAACCGAGCCTCTCCCGGCTCTAACCAACCAAATAGCAAACAACACTACCTCCAGTACAATGACTCATAGGGGGCTATCTTAATACTTGATTGGTAGCTGTTATTGTAGGCAAACTCCGCAAGCGGCAAGAACTGATCCCAAGAACCCCCGAAATCCATAACGTAAGCACGAAGCATATCCTCTAATATCTTAATGGTGAGCTCAGGCTGTCCGTCCATCTAGGGTGAAATGTTGTACTCTAATCAACCCGTGTGCCTAACTCACGTTGTGCAGCCCTCTAGAAGTGCGAGGTGAACAATATACCTTGATTAGAAATGATAGACACCGGCACACCACTAAAACGAACAATCTCACGGCTATAGATATCAGCTAACCGATCAGAAGAATAGGTAAGTGCCACTAGAATGAAATGTGTCGACTTGGTCAACCTATCCACAATGAACCATATTGCATAGAATTTCTTCTGTGTTCGTGGGAGCCCAACAACGAAATCCATTCAATCTAATACAAGGAAATAATTTTCACCCACATGCTTTAACCCAATGACAACACATATATACTCATCACCTCACATATATGTCGTCGCCACACGTAACACACGTAGCAAATAGACCAATAAGTCCTAATACGTTAAGTCAAGGTTAACTAAGATACTTAACTTACTCTACAACCAAATCAAGGCACAAATGTGGCTTTTCCTTTTTAATTAGCCTCCAAATCAAATGTAGACAAATATAGTTCAATTAATTCAAATTAGGCTTTAGAAACTACCCCCGAGTAAAAAGATTCAATCTTTAATCATTTTGGAAAAAGTCAACAAAAGTCAACCCCGAGTCCATTTGGTCAAAACCCGAGATTCGGACAAAAACCCAATTATTCATTAGTCCACGAGCATGGTTAAGTGATTTGTTAATCGGACCTCAATTTGAGGTCTAAATTTGAATTTTACAAAATGCCCGATCTCTACCTAAATTCCTAATTTCTACCATGAAAAATCTTAGATTAAATGTTAAAATCAATTGGTATTTATGGTAATGTAATAAAACAATTTACTAACCAATGATATTGGGATGAAAAAACTCTTCCAAATCTCCTCTTGGCCGAGCTCTAACTTGAAAATGATAAAAAATGGTTCAAATCCCGGCTTTGGAATGTTTTAATACCTGGGCGTCAGGTGTTTTTCGTGTTCGCGAAAAACCTTACACGTTCGTGAAGCACAGCAGCCAAAACATCTTTGCGTTTGCGAGATACCTTTCATGTTCGTAAAGTCTTACTCCCCCTAGCTTGTGCGTCCGTGAGCCAAAGACAGCATTCACGAAGAGTAACGTCCTAGATCCCCACAAAGCTTCGCGTTCGCGAGAGGTCTACCTCATTCAGAAGTATAAGCCCCCATATACTTCTCATTCGCGACCAGATTCTCGCGCACCAAGAACAAAATAGCCCCTGCCCCACTATCCCTTTCGCGATCACAAAGCACGAAACCTCAGACACCACAAATACCTGAACCAGCAATCTCTTAAGTCCAAAAGAATTATTCGTAGCTTACCTGAAACTCACCTAAACCCCTCTGGCTCCAAACCAAACATGCACACAAGTGTAATAAATTGTACGAAATAGTTGGCGAGAGCAGAACACCAAAATAACATCTAGAACTACGAGTCAGACGCCAAAATGCATAAAATTTTAAAGAAAACTCAAGAACCTCTAAAATCACAACCAAGCATATGAATCCTATCAAACCAACTCCGATTTGCACCAAATTTTGCATACAAGTTTCAAATAGAAAAACGGGCCTATACCAGGTCCCAAAATCAAAATGCAAACCGGTAGTCATAAAGTCAACCTGCGGTCAAACCTAGAAAATTTTCAAACCGTCAAATTACTAGCTTTCGGCAAAACAAGTCAACTTAACCTAGGGACCTCCGAATTCAATATCTAGCATATGCGTAAGTCCAAAATCACTATACGAACCTATTGAATCATAAAAATATCGATCTATTGTTGTTTACACAAAATATTAACCGTAGCCAACTCAAGTTGCTTTTAAAGCCAAAAATCATATTTTCTTTAAAAAATACGTAAACATTTCCCGAAAAAAAACACGGGCTGCACACGCAAATCGAAGAACATCAAATTGAGCTAATAGAGGTCTCGGAACATCAATTAGCATCTGTTAGTTCAGTATTATTCATTCTTGTGGTTTTGGAGGAAATTGTGTCCCTTGTTTTATTTCAGGGATGGTTTCATTATATCACTTGTTACTGTTGGTAATAAAGTTTTTGCATCAGATCAAGAAAGTAGAATTCGTGTTTGAAAAGTTTCAAGAAGATATGAGTGTTTTTAGGCTTGTTGATAAACTTCCCACTACCAAAGATTAGCTTGGGAAATTCATGAAACAAAGTAATTATGTTCAAACTAGGAGACAACACAAGAAATTATGGATTGAACAGATTGATAGTATTTCTTGTTTAGCTATTTGTAATGGGTACATATATTCTGGTTCTTGGTTTAAGAGTTTAAAAGTGTGGAGAATTTCTGATTTGAAGTGTTTGGAATCAATTAAAGCACATGATGATGCTATAAATGGATTGGTTTGTAGTAGTAAAAATGGGGTTGTGATTTCAGCCTCTGCTGATGGAAAGATTCACTTAATTTATTGCAAGAGGTGCATTGTGAAGGATTGTCTACAATTATAAAAAGAAAGTTATACCTCAAATTAAGTCAAAGATTTTTGTGATTAGTGTTTTCACTCATCGTTGATAGACAAAAACTTTTTGGAATTTAACTTTCACACTTAGAAAATTTTAGTTATTTGCTTAAATTTTAGTTATTTGCTTATTGACTGTATTTTTCTTCTCTTTTTTTCAGGCACCAAATTTGGGAAGTGGTGCACTGTCACCAGTTTAACCAAAAAGATCTTTAAATAAAAGTAACAATGATGATAGTCCAAGTGTGAATTAGTGATTCTTTTGTAGGATCAACTGTGAATCTTTTGGATAATACTTTTGAAATACTCTTTGAAACATTAATATTTTGATGATGTAATTTTGGTATGCTTGTGTTTTTTATAATGAATATTTTTCTTATTTAATCTTCTATATTGGGTTAAAATTATTGGGAAGTGTTATACAAGTTTCAATACATATCGTTTATTAAATGGGATTGTCAATGTGAAAAAATAAATTGTGAATATTATGGAATTGCAATACTGCAATTTTAATATAATGGGGCTTAAATGTAATTTTTATGAAACTAGGGCATGCAACCGCCATAATAAGCAACACAAAATCGTATTAACGACATTATAATATAGCGGATTTTTAATGTTATTACCATGGTTTTATGGAAACCACCATAATATACTTTTGACGGACGAGGTTGTTGCGCTTACAGAAGCTGACATTAATGTGTATTATGGCGGTTGTGGACTACCATTATATGTAAATATAATCACCATAATAACTCTATTTCCTTGGAGTGCATGTCGGAAACACAAATAGAGAGTTTCTGGGTTCATGCGAACTCATACCTCCCCTGTCCCTGGATCATGTATAATAATATACTATTATTTTTTAAATGCTTATATATACAAGCATTCCCAAGATCAAAGAGTCCAATGGTTAAATGATTATTTTTTGTATACCTTTACCAAAAAGTCGAGTTTTACCATAACATAACAGATAAAAAAAAATGGGGCCATTCAATTTTTATGGGACACATGAAAAAAGAGGTTTAATATCAGTGTTATCTTCTTCATGACTATCAAAATGGTCCAAATGGTCCAAATGGCAGACTCACATGCTGCACTTTACTTCATATGAGCTGTGAACTCATTTTTAAAGTGTAAAAACATAGAGACGGGATTAAGATTAAAGTTTATGAGTTCAAAATTTTTATCATTTTAAACTGTTGGATTTTAAATTAATAATATTTACCCTAAAATTTGAGTAACAAATAAATCTGTGTTGAGGTATAAAAGATACGTGATTTAGCCCAATACTAATGGATAAACTAGAAGACAAAAGTACGAATCAAGTAAGCAAGTTAGATCAAACCAGTGTATGAGCAAGTTTCGACCTCGAGCCAAGGTGACCTCGAGGTGCACTAATATGAACAGTAAAGTAAAGAAAGTACAATAAAGCTACGGAACAATTCTGATGAGAGATGAGCGAAAAAAGTAAGTGTGTATATTCTTTGCCAATGATCGATGATCTTTACAAATGAAAGGGCTCCCCTTTATATAATAGGGGAGTTCTAAATAAGGTACATTTCATTTCTAGAAAGGAATCTAATTTGTACACTTATCTAACCGCCTAGTACGAATTCGTACAAATCCATTCTGGAATTTATGCCTTGATCTTTGTGCCATTGAGGGAATTTCGCCCATTCAGTTACAAATCCATAACGGCATTATCTTGAGGTAGGCTATACTCGGTCCCTGTATTTTGCACTTTGATCCTCGAGCCTTGCACTCCGTCATCAGGATCGAGCTCAATCTACTGAGCTTCCTTGACCCATTTTGAACTCGGGCTCAGGGCGACCCCTCGAACCTGTGCAATCGAGCGTACCTGATTTCGACCATATACAGATAGTCCCCGCGTTTCTTAGAATAAAATAATAAGAAACATTTTGAGCCTCGAATTTCCGAAGTTCCTGATAATGATATCATCCTCGTGACATAAGTCTTCGAAGTGACTGAAACGTTCTGTCGGTACGTTTCCCCAAAATATTAAATGCTTGACAGTGGTGGTTGGCTACTAGTACCGCTGAAACGTCACCGCTCTTCTATAAATATAGGGTTCCTCCTCTCATTATGAAATTTTACTTCCCTTTTTCAACTCCTCTGAACTCCTCTTCTCTTCAACTCTTTCTCTTTCGCCACTAGAGTCTCCGCCCTTTTAGTACCAAACATTGTCAAATCTCATTTCTTTGCGCTCGTTCTACCGGGATAATGGCTAAAACTTCAAATATCATTCCTCAAAAAGAGGGAACTTCCTCTTGCTCTTCCCGTCCGGCCGGCGGCAAGCCCCCGGCCGTTCACGAGATCATTCCTGGTGGTTGCACCTTAAAGAAAGACTTCATCGTTGAAAATCCACCCGATGTTCCCGGTGATGTGAGCATGCTTCGAGGTACATCTATTTGATAACAGAGAATCACCTCGAGGCACAAAGTGTTTAATATAGAACAGAAGCTTCTTTAAATAACTCATACATGCGTACATGTTTTGCCGTCAGGGCTCGGTTATTCTATATGGACACGGTTCCTTTAACCATTTGGCCCATTACAAAGTTTTCCTATCGAGACCCTCTTATGTGTAAAGTATTTTCCTCGAAATGTTAGTCCTCGAGGGTGATGGCCCCCAGTATTCGAGGTTGATTGAAAAGAAGCCCTGGATACTGTTGAATTACCCTTAGGTAGCACATAGTTGTTGCCTCACTAAAAACCTTGCCGGAAAACCCCATTTGGGATAAAACCCAATCTAAGGAAAAAAAGTGCAACGCATGCTTTAAAACCTAAGGTCTTCATGTAGAAGGGTGTCTCGACGTCTTCGATCGAACACCTGCAATGAGTTAGTCTCGAATGGGCTCTTCGACCAAGAAGGAATTCTGGTAGGAAGGTCAACCACTACATAAGTCGCCATCCGTCCAGGAGAGAAGCAAGCTACCTTTATTTGATCCCCCTTCCCATACAGGGAAGAGAACGAAAATGGACCAAATGGAAAAATGAGAATATCATATCTTAGCAATAATATCTTTTGATCAGTGATACATTTAAATTATTTGGCAATTGTTCACCTTCCATCGCGCTAAGTTTGTAAGATCCTTTTCCGACGACTTCGATGACTCGATATGGTCCTTCCACATTTGGGCCTAGTTTCCCTTCATTCGGGTCTCGAGTATTGAGGATTACTTTCCTTAGGACTATGTCCCCCACTCCAAAGTGACGAAGGTTGTCCCTCTTGTTATAATACCTCTCCATCCTTTTCTTTTGTGCGGCCAATCGCACAAGCGCAACTTCTCATTTTTCATCCAATAGTTCGAGGCTAGTGTTCAAGCCTCGTGATTTGATTCCTCGGTTGCATGTTAAAAGCTGACGCTAGTTTCTCCGAACTCGACTGCAATTAATGCTTCGGAACCGTACACCAAACACAACGGAGTTGCTCCCATGATGGACTTTGATGTCATTCGATATGCCCAGAGGACCTCGGGTAAAACCTCTACCCACTTCCCCTTAGCGTCACTCAATCTTTTCTTCAAGTTTTGAACAATAGTCTTGTTTGTGGACTCGGCCTGGCCGTTTGCGCTTTGGTGATATGGAGTCAATAATATCCTCTTTATTTTGTGTTCTTCGAGGAACTTCGTTACCTTGATGCCGATGAATTGCTTCCCGTTATCGCATACAATTTCAGCGGGTATCCTGAACCGACACACAACATGATCCCATATGAAGTTTATGACCTCTTTTTCTCTTATTGTCGCGAAGGCCTGCTCTTCCACCCATTTGGAAAGTATTTAGTCATACACAAAATGAATTTAGCGTGACCTGGTGTCATTGGCAGGGGGCCGACGATGTCCATACCCCGTTTCATGAACGGCCACGGGGATAGGAGTGAATGGAGTTGTTCACCGGGCTGATGGATCATCGGTGCAAACATTTGGCATTTTTCGCATTTTCGAATAAACTCCTTAGTGTCTTTATCCATGCTATACCAGTAATACCAGCTCTAATAATTTTGTGAATCAAAGAATCAGCGCTATAGTGGTTCCCACAAGTGCCTTCATGGATTTCTCGTAAAATATAATCGATATCCCCCGGTCCTAAGCATACCTCCAATGGTCCATAAATATAATCGATATCTAGTGTGAATCGGGTTGCTTTATCTCGTAGGGCTCTCGACTCTTTAGAGTCCGGAGGGAGCTTTCTATGCTTCAAATACTCAAAATATTTATTCCTCTAATCCCAAGTCAAACTTGTAGAGTTTATCTCAGCATGACCTTCCTCGACCACAGACCTCGAAAACTGGAAAACAGTCCCCGGGACAACATAATATTCTTTGACTGATGAACCTAAATTCGTAAAAGCGGCGGCCTCACTGTTTTGCTCCCAAGGTATATGGTCCAACGTCCACTCCTTGAAGCGGTGCAATGTCACTTGCAACTTGTCTAAATACCTTTGAATTCTATCTTCTCTAACCTCGAAGCTTTTGTTCACTTGGTTCACAACCAACATAGAGTCACACTTGGCCTTGATGACCTCTTCCCCCAAGCTTTTGGCTAATTCAAGACCTGCAATCATGGCCTCGTACTCGGCCTCATTGTTAGTTAACCTAGATGTTTTGATAGATTTCTAATAGTGCTACCCGTAGGTGGTCTCAAAACAATTTCAAGCCCGGACCCTTTCACATTCGAGGCACCGTCTGTGAATAAGGTCCATACCCCTGATGATGTACCCGACTTTAGTAGAAGTTCCTTTTCTACTCCGGGTACGAGGGTAGCTGAAAAGTCAGCCACGAAGTCTGCTAGAATTTGAGACTTGATAGTCGTTCGGGGTTGATATTCAATATCATAGCCACTGAGTTCGATGGCCCATTTGGCTAATCGGACAGACAACTCGGGCTTGTGCAAAACATTTCGAAGTGGATAAGTTGTTAACACACATATGGGGTGACATTGGAAATATAGCTTCAATTTTCTAGATGCACTTATTAATGCAAGTGCTAACTTCTCTGAATGCGGATACCTTGTTTCTGCATCTCCTAAGGTTCAACTTATATAATAAATAGGAAATTGTTTACCTTTCTCTTCTCTAACTAGCATGCCACTTACCGCTACCTTGGACACAACCAAGTATAAGTATAGTTTCTCATCCGCCTTCAAAGTGTGAAGCAGATGTGGGCTCGATAGGTGCCGCTTCAATTCCTCCAACGCTTGCTGACATTCCAGAGTCCATGCGAAATCATTCTTCTTTTTGAGTAAGGATAAGAACATGTGACTCCAATCTGAAGATAAATCGGCCCAAAGTAGTTATCCTTCCGATTAGCCGTTGTACGACTTTCACACAGTCCACGACGGAGATCTCTTCGATGGCTCTAATTTCGTCGGGGTTGATCTCGATCTCCCTATTTGACACCATGAAACCCAGGAACTTGCCCGAGCAAACTCCGAAAGCGCATTTTTCGGGGTTGAGTTTCATATTGTATTTTCTCAAAACCTCGAATGTTGCATGCAAATGAGTCAAATGGTCCTCTTGCACGCAGGGACTTACTAACATGTCTTCAATGTAAACTTCCATTGATTTACCTATCTGTTTCTCGAACATTTTATTAACTAGGCGTTGGTATGTAGCTCCCGCATTTTTTAGCCCGAAGGTCATTACATTGTAACAATATGTTCCATACTCTGCGATAAATGAGGTCTTTTCCTGGTCCTCCGGGTTCATTTGAATTTGATTATATCTGGAGTAGGCATCGAGAAAGGTAAGGATCTCGTGGTCGGCCATAGCGTCGATCATACGATCGATGTTAGGCAAGGGAAAAGCGCCTTTAGGGAATGCCTTGTTCAAGTCTTTGTAATCTACACACATTCGAAATGTTTGTTTCCTTTTTAGGAACTGCGAACACATTGGATAACAACTCAGGGTATTTCACTTCCCGAATGAACCCTATTTTGAGATTTTAAGTAACCTCTTCCTTTATAAATTCATGCTTTACGTCGGACTGTGGCCTTCTCTTTTTCTTCACCGATTTAAACCTAGGGTGGAGACTTAGCTGAGGTGTTGTTATTCCCGGTGGGATCCTTGTCATGTCTAAATAGGACCAACCAAAACAATGTATGTTATTGATAAGGAATTGAATAAGTTTTTTCCTGAGTTCGGGGGTTAATCCTGTTCCCAGGTACACCTTCCGTTTGGGCAGATGCTTGATCAATGTCATGTGCTCCAGCTCCTAGAGCGTTGACTTTGTTGCATATGATTCCTCGGGAATGATGAAAGCTTGAGGGGTAAGGAAATAACCTTCCTTGTCCTCGATTAAATGTTCCTCGGGCTCGATTGAGGCTGGGGATGGTGATTTCTATTTAGCCAACTACTTGTCTATGATGTTCGTTTTTTCTAAAGTCGGAGGTGCTGGTGTCAAATCATGAATTACAAACATTTCCTTTGATGCGTGTTGATGCCCGTAAAGTGTTTTCACACCATATTTTGTTGGAAACTTCATCATTTGGTGAAGGGTCGATGGTACCGCCCTCATGTTATGGATCCACGGCTTTCCGAGCAACGTATTTTACCTTATGTCACCTTCAATGACATGGAATTTTGTGTCCTATATGGTCCCGGATACGTTCACTGGTAGGATTATCTCTCCCTTTTGTCGTTTCACTAGCCATGTTGAAGCCGTTTAGGACTCGAGATTCAGGTACAATTTGATCTATCAGTCTGAGCTGCTCTACGACCCTCGACCTGATTATGTTTCCCGAGCTACCTGGATCCACAAGAACACGTTTAACTTGAATTTTATTTAGTAAAATAGAAATTAACAGGGCGTCGTTTTGCGGCTGAGAGAGACCATTTGTCTTATCGTCATTGAATGTAAGGGTGCCTTCGAGCATGTAGTCTCGGGTCCGTTTCTCTCTTGTAATCGACACTTTGGTGCGGTTGAAAACAGGTCCAAGTGGTATGTCGACCCCACCAACGATCATGTGGATGATATGCTAAGGTTCCTCTTGCTCGTTCTTTCTATTGGTGTCTCTTTCACAGAAGTGATTTTTGGCCCTGCCACTGAGGAATTCCGAAAGGTGACCTTCGTTGAACAATCGAGCTACTTCTTCTCTAAACTGTCTGCAGTCCTCGGTCCTATTGCCATGTGTACCATGATATTTCCACATTAAGTTAGGATTCCTTTTAGAAGGGTTAGTTTGTATAGGTCTGGGCCACTTGGTGTCTTTAATCCTTCCAATGGCCGAAACGATACCCGAGGCATCGACGCTGAAGTTGTACTTTGATAATCAAGGTGCTTCAACGGATCCAGTGCACTTATCATATCCATTCATGCTCATGAGTCCTCGAGGCTCCTGCCCTCGATCAATTCTCGATCATTCCGGGATGAATTGTGTCCCGACCCATTAGTCATTCACTCTGCAACATATGGCTGATATCGTTCCCTGTTCGACCTCGACTCCCTATCGGTATCCCTCGAGTATTTCACTGCAAACTTGTTTAGATAAACTGAACTCAAAGGGCTCCCAACTGGTCGTCCTCGACCCTAATCTTTAATTGATATTGACTGTGCACGTCCACCCAAGTTACGCCGGGATACTCAATCAGGTTTTTCTTCAACTGTCGTGATGCTATCGAGATCCGCTCGTTTAACCCCTGGGTAAAAGCATGAACGGAGGTAACGCCATTCGTTTCATTTGAAATTGGGACACAAACTCCCTCAACATTTCGTTGCCCCTTTGTTTGATCTTGAAGACATCCGATTTTCTCGTTGTTACCTTTGTATCACAAGCGTGTGCCTTTACAAATGAATCTACTAATATGGAAAATGAATCGATAGAGTTCGGGGGAAAGTTGGGATACCAAATCGTTGCTCCCTTATACAATGTTCCCCCAAATATTTTCAGCAAAACGGACTCGATCTCATCGTCCTCTAAGTCGTTTCCCTTTATACCGCATGTGTATGCAGTGATGTATTCATTAGGATTTGTGGTCCTATTGTATTTAGGTATGTCCGGTATGCGGAACTTTTTTGGAATGGGCTTCGGGGCCGCGCTCGGGGGAAAAGGCTTTTGCACGAACTTTTTGGAATCCAAACCCTTTAAAATCGGAGGTGCCCCTGGTATTTGATCGACACGGGAGTTGTATGTCTCCACCTTTTTTTTGTTATCTTCGATCCTCTTTTCTCCTGACTCGATCCTTTTGGAGAGCTCTTTGATCATTTTCAAGATTGTAGGGTCAGCCCTGATCCATTATCATTCGACTTTTCTAGTATTGGCTCAGTACGACGAGTGGTTTCTAGCTCAGCCACGCTTCGATTTTTTTGTTGACTTTGTAGCTGCGCGATAGCAATCTGTTGATCTTGTAGCATTTCGAAGATTATTTGGAGGATAACTCCCCCATCTCCTAGACTATGTGTTCCTTGACCACTAGGTCGGACCTCCCCGCGTATACTTCCTCCGATGTCTGCAACTAAGTCCGCATTTAGAGCAACGTGCGAACCAACATTGACTAGCTCTGCAATTGGCACTACCCCGGGGTTTAGCGGTGGTACACCGACCCCTGAAGCAACTACATTATTATTTTCCCCATGAAATTTAAGACCATCATTTCTGTTTACGGCTGTGTTTTGCGAGATCGACATTGTTCAACCCGAAAACAAAGAATCTTTGACAAGAACATGTCTGGAAATAACGTGTGTTATCAAAATCAGCCCTGGAATAATCACTCTTATCTTTAGCCCCACGGTGGGCGCCAAACTGTTTACCTTAAAATCTGAGTAACAATTAAATATGTGTTGAGGTCTAAAAGATACGTGATTTAGTCCAATACTTATTGATAATCGAGAAGACAAAAGTATGAATCAAGTAAGAAAGTTACATCAAACCAGTTTATGATCAAGTCTCGGCCTCTAGCCAAGGTGACCTCGAGGTGCACTAATAAGAACCCTAAAGTAAAGAAAGTATAATAAAGCCAAGGAACAATTCTGATGAGAGATGAGTGAAAAAACTAAGTGTGTATATTGTTTTCCAATGATTGATGATCTTTACAAATGAATGGGGTCCCCTTTATATAGTAGGGGAGTCCTAAATAAGTTACATTTCCATTTCTAGAAAGGAATCTAATTTGTACATTTGTATAACCACCTAGTACGAATTCGTACAAATCCGTTCCGAAATTTATGCCTTGATCTTTGTGCCATTGCGGGAATATCACCCATTCTGTTACAAATCCATAATGACATTATCTCGAGGTAGGCTATACTCGGCCCCGGTATTGTGCGCTTTGATCCTCGAGCCTTGCACTCTGTCATCAGGCTCGAGCTCGATCTACTGAGCTTGCTTGACTCATTTTGAACTCGGGCTCGGGGCGACCCCTCGAACCTTTGCAATCGAGCGTATCTGATTTCGACCGTATACAAATAATTTGTATATATTCAATAAATATTTTTAAGATCATACAAAATTTGGACCTATGTCACTGGGTTACGCTCAACTCAACTGGATAAACTAGGTGAAGTTTGGCTCAGCTCAATTGGATAAACTAACATAAACTAAGGATATGTTTGGTATGAAGGAATATATTTTCCAGAAAATATTTTTTAATTTTCTGATGTTTGATTGGCTTAAGTATTTTGAAAAACATTTTCCTCGTGAATTCATTGTCCTCCAATAGGAGGAAAATGTTTTCCCTTTCAAGAGAAGAGGAAACATTTTCCAAAACTCCTTCTCAACTTTCCCCACCCTATTCCCCATCCCCTCCAACCCCCACCAACTCACCCCCACACCCCACCCC